>CAIGQW010054354.1:3251391-3270796 GCA_903798125.1 Danio choprae
TCTTGCTGTGAGGTGAACGTGTTATCCACTGCGCCACCGTGAGGCCCGTTTTTTCATTTTGAAAACAAGAAAACTAATTATACGCAGGTCCATGGACCCTTTATAACTCAGAATTCTGACTTGATAACTCAGATTTGCGAATTTGTATCACCAAATGGATGAAAGATTCTCCCTCACATCAACATGCCTTATATCTGTGTATTTGACCAGATTGTCAGTCCAGTCTCACAGTCATCTTGCGCCTATTTTTCACTGCTTTTGTTTATTAGCCTGTTTTTGTTGTTGTTTGTTCCTATGTTTGTGTAATAATAACATAGAATGGATGATATGAAAATGAAATTTATAAAAAAAATATGATTAAAAATAAAGTTGTCCCCCAGAGAGGGGGGGTGGTGGTGGGTTTATTAAAAAAAAAAAAAAAAAAAACTTATTTGCATCGTCTTTTTGTTTCTCAGCATCTCGTTCATGTGCAATTTTTTTCAATTCCGAGTATTTTACACATTTAAATATTTTACACATTTCTGTATGTAGTTTGCATGTTCTCGCCGTGTTTGCGTGGGTTTCCTCCGGGTGCTCTGGTTTCCCCCACAATTCCAAAGACGTGGTACAGGTGAATTGTCCGTAGTTGTCACACCCTCTGCACGTTCCATCAGCCCCAGTCACCATTCACAGTCACCATCCACTACACACCACACACAATCACCCGATTACAAATCACGTACACCTGTGCACATAACCACACTCACCTGCGCCAGGCATCACCCACGCACTACATAAACCCACTCCACTCATTCACTCATCGCCTGGGATCCTCGTTGGATGGTCATCTCTTCCTTGTGCTCTTCCTGATCCTCCTATGTACTCATCTGCTCGTCTACACACCATCGAGGCTAACTCCTGTGACCAGTTTGCTCGACACCGAAGGGAAGTGACTGTTTGTTTCACCCTAAGACTGTGTACTCTCGTATTGCCACTCGCACAATGCGAAGATATCCTTTGTGTTTTAATAAACACCCTGAGCACTAATACCTGTCATCTCTTCCTTGTGTGACCGTGACAGTAGTGAGTGTGTATGGATGTTTCCCAGTGATGGGTTGCAGCTGGAAGGGCATCCGCTGCGTAAAACATATGCTGGAGCAGTTGGTTCATTCCTTGTGTGACCGTGACAGGATTCCAGCCCTGCAAAACGCTCCCGGTTCACTATGGAAGCAAACGCTACCACTTCCGGGATCGCAACCGACTCATTCGCCGAAACAGCGACAATGAGCCAGCAAACTTTTCCCTCTGCACCATTGGGTGCTCATACCAACCCTCCCTCTGTGGCCAAATCACCCCTATCTCGTCCGATGAGTTACACTGGCGAGCCCAGTGCCTGTGCAGGCTTTGTGCTACAGTGCTCACTGTATATTGAAGCCAACACACAGCTATTCCCGAACTAAATCACCAAAGTAGCCTTCATGAGCTCCCTTCTCACGGGCCGAGCACTCCAATGGGCAGATGCCCTCTGTAGTGCCCGTGACCCAGTATTACACTCCTTCCACGCCTTCACCCAACACTTTAAAGAAGTGTTTGGTGTCGCACTCACCACTCTCTCCATTCACGATGAGCTCATCTCACTCAGTCAAAGGGACCTCACCATACACGAGTACACTCTACAGTTTCGCACTCTCGCAGCTAGTAGTGGATGGAACCAGGTGGCGCTGTTAGCCGATTAACGTCAGGGACTGAACCCCAGTGTTCACAAACAGATGGTCATTTATGAGGATGGCGCGGACCTGGAGGTCTTCATCAAAAAGGCTATCAGCGTCTCACAACATCTCACAGCCTGTTCCACCACCACAACTAACCCTAGTGCACCTCTGTATCGTCATCCCTTGCCGCCACCTCCTACGGTTGATGAACCCATGATCACCAATTCATATCACATCACCGCAGCAGAACGTCACCGGCGAGTAAAGAGCAGACTCTGTTTATAGTGCGGAGAAGCCTCCCATCTCCTCTCTGGCTGTCCAGTTCATCTGCCTCGTCCAATGGTGAGTGCTTTTTCCATAACCCCTTTTGTCTCCAACATACCCCATATCAAAGCCTCCCTAATCATCAATTCTTGTACTTTTCATATTAATGTCCTGGTGGACTCCGGAGCGGCAGGGAACTTCTTCTCCTAAAAATTCATCACCAAACATTGCATACCCACTGTATTGTACGAAACCCGGTACCAGATATACACAATCCAAGACTCACCATTGGGTGACGGCAAAATCACCAGACGAACTCGCCAGGTAACACTCTTCACTCCTCCTCTTCACCATGAAAAAAACATTCTGCTGGTCCTACCCAGGGCCAATGTAGATGTGGTGCTGGGTCGACCCTGGCTGATCCAGCACCAACCAACCATAGACTGGAGCACAGGAAAGATACTTGGATGGAGCGACGCCTGTGTGGACCACACCCATCATCCGCCGGTACCCAAGTCTACACCAACCCAACCATCCCTTCCTCTTCAGTCTACCGTAATGGATCATCCAGCTACAGACCTCACTACATCGCCTCCGAGAGCACTAACTCTATCTCAAGGCTGAGAAGTGCGAGTTCCATCAATCCACCATCTCCTTCCTCGGGTACGTGATCTCCGCTGCGGGGGTTCAGATGGAGACCACCAAGGTGGAGGCCGTGGCCAATTGGAAGGAAACTGTTAACTGTCCAAACTGTTAAAGAGCTCCAGAGAATCCTCGGATTTGCCAATTTCTACCGACGGTTCATCCAAAACTATAGTCTCCTCTCTGCCCCGTTGTCATCACTCCTTAAAGGCGGATGACGCACTATCTCCTGGAGCTCTGACGCTCGCCACGCCTTCACGCTCCTCAAGAGCAAATTCACCTCAGCACCTATCCTCAAGCACCTCGATCCTACACGGCCCTTCATCGTAGAAGTCGATGCGGCGGACGTAGGAGTAGGAGCCATACTCTCTCAGTGGTCTGGTGAACCCAAAGCTCTCCATCCGTGTGTGTACTATTCCAAGAACCTAAGTCCTGCGGAGCAGAACTACGGGATAGGAGACCGTGAGCTGCTAGCCATAAAACTGGCCCTCGAGGAGTTGCGGCACTGGCTCGAAGGAGCTCAGTTTCCCTTCACCGTCATCACAGACCATTGCACTTCTATTCTCCAAAACACTGCAAACTCATCCCACTCAAAGCACTTCCTACCGCCTTAGAAACAGCAGAGTCACTGTTTGAACATGTCTTCTGCAACTATGGTCTCCCTGAAAATATTGTCTCCGACCGTGGGCCCCAATTTATCTCCAGGGTCTGGCGGGCCTTCTTCCAACTTCTGGGTACCACAATCAGCCTCTCCTCCGGATACCACCCTCAGACCAATGGCCAGACCGAACGGAAGATCCAGGAGATCTCCCGTTACCTCTGGACATACTGTGCCCAGCACCAGAATACCTGGAGCCAGTATTTACCATGGGCCGAGTATGCCCAAAACTCCCTTCGACAAGCCTCCACCGGACTAACCCCTTTCCAGTGTGTTCTAGGTTACCAACCCTGACTGTTCCCGTGGACCGGCAAGTCCTCCGAAGTTCCCGTGGTGGATCACTGGTTCCAGGAGAGCGAGAGGGTATAGGACTCAGCTCACGTCCATCTCCAGCAAGCAGTTCGGAGGCACACAGACGCCGCCAATCGCCGTAGGTTACCCAACCCTGTATACCACCCTGGAGACAAGGTATGGCTCTCCACCCAGAATATTCGCCTCCGACTTCCCTGCAAGAAGTCACTATCTATTTATTTATATATATATGTATAGTACATAGTAGTCAGTTTTGTTTGTAAATTTTGTGGCTTACCACTCCAAATTATACAGGGTTTTCTTTTACAAAAAATCTATGCAATGACACAAAGAATGCACTGAGAACTCCACCCTGGGAATAGATGCACAGTAAAGGAGGGCAAATGTAATAATGCAATAAAAAAAATAAAATGTTTTTTAACTTGCCCATTCAACATTCAAAAAGAACGACAAAAGAAGGGCTTTCTCCATTAGTAATATAAAAACGGACAAAAAGAAAAACAGACCCACAAATTTGATACACTTTCTAATTTGGGATGTAAAAAATATACAAAAAATTCCAAACAGGTTTGTAACAAGTGAAAGATGAGTAAATGATGGCAAAAAAAAATTTTGGGGGGGGGTGAATTATCTCTAATACAGTGCTGCTGGATGTGCACCATGGTATACATATGTCAGGTCCTGCAGTGACCATCAGTGGAATCAATAGCTGCATTAGATTAGAAGATTCTTCTATTCACAGCACTGCCAGATCCTGATCTCCATAATTTAGTGGGCCTTACTGATAAAAACACTGCTGTGGTCTGAGACAGAGTCAACTTAAATTGTGATCAGTTTAATATTTAAAAAGAAGCGGTAGATTGAACTACTAATCTCCCCCACTAGATGTCATCATAGTGTTGTTTTGAAGTCATTTTATTATCCCTTGAACCCTTGAATGAGGATCATTGCAACCTCAACATTTTCTTATTTTTTACAGAAATTTATATTATATGATTTCACTTCAAAACAACAAGGCGTATAGCGTTGAAGGCAAAATTATTAGCCCCCTCGTGAAGATTTAGTTCACTAAGTGATGTTTAAAGCGAACACTCAGCAGTTCACTCGAAACTGAAAAATGTGTCATCGTTTACTCATCCTTTACCTGTTCCAAACCATTGTGAGTTTCTTTCTTCTGTTGAACACAAAAGAAGATATTTTGAAGAAATCTGGAAACATGTATTGATTTCCACTTGTTTAATATGGAAGTGGTTACAGGTTTTCAGCTTTCTTCTAAATAAAGGCTGTTATTTAGTGTTCAGCAGAACAAAGGAACTCATAAAGGTTCAGAACCACTTCAAGGTAAGTAAATAGTGAGTACATTTTTGGGTGAACTATCCCTTTAACTGAGCAACGCTATTTTCAGTGTTTCCTATGTTTTTCTTTTCCTATAAAGTTTTATTTCTATGAGATCGGCTGTAATAAAAGCATTTTTTTTGTAAGATCAATATTATTAGCCCCCTTATGAAAATATATTGTTTTGATTGGCTACAGAACAAACCTCTGTTGTCCAATGACTTGCCTAATTAACCTTGCCTAGTTAATAAAATGAACCTAGTTAAGCCTTTAAATCGCAAAATACCATATACTGTCATCATGGCAAAGACCCAAGAAATTGGTTATTAAAAATGAGTTATTAAAAATATTATATTTTTAAAAATGTGCTGAAAAACATGTTTGCATTGAAAAGAAAAAACGATTCAAAGATGATTCCTTGAATTTACTAAATCTTTTTAAGTTAAGTGGTTGTAAACTATTTATTTGGGCTGAATGCAAACCAACAAATTAAGTTGGACATTACTAAATGTAATTTGTTTGTTTAAATTCAACACATAAATTATTTGCAACAATTTTGCAGACATAATTTTTTACATTTTTTTAAGCATACAAATTTCACAGGAGACTAATAATTTTGACTGTATTTTTATTCATTTTCTACCAAAGTACTTTTTTTTCTCATATTTAGAGCGTTTTGGGGTTTTTTCACATCAACTCACATTTGCATTATTCTGCGATCTGTGCATTATTCACATGGCGAGGTGTCGTGTTGGGTAAGTTAATTTAAAAAAAGTAATTAATTACTAATTACATCATAATATTTGTATTTAAATTACTTTCCAATTGCCTTGTCTAAAACTATAACTTAGTTGCTCAATTTAATTATAACTAATTTAATTACTTGACTCAATACAAAAAAATCATGCATACATTGCAAAGCATAGATGATAGATATTAAACTCTTAATTCTTTACTTTCAAGTCAAACGGGACATTTTAGCTTTGTTTAAACAGTAAAATGTAACATTTAAACAACATAAAAAAACACAAAACGTTTCGAATGAATAATGACACCATATTTCATCCATGTCATATATTTGACCAAAATTTCTAAAACAATTTTGCAGACATAATTTTTGACATTTTTTTTAAGTATACAAATTTCACAGGAGACTAATAATTTTGACTTTGTATTTTTATTTATTTTCTACCAAGTACCAGAAAATTTTACTCTTACTTGTTTGAATTGATGTATTACGATTTTACATCAAAAACATTTGCACAAGTACTGCATTATCTCATAATTAACATTAACCAAAGTCTTATTGATAAATAACTGACCCCTGCATCAATTCTATTTTTATACTTCATCCAATCAGCATAAGGACGAAAGCGTGAACATGTAGAATCCGTTAATAAGTTTAAAACAACCCAGTGATGCATTAGCTTATAATAAACAGCCTGGATGGATGCTTTTCAAACACTTTAAATGGGTGAGAATACAATGAATGACCTCACTAGAGAGCACAACAGCACTGACAGCTGGAAATATTTACTTGTGAGTTCTTGTGGAGCGCTGGCGTCAGGCAGGGCACAGTCAGTGCCAGAGGAATGTAATATCAGAGGGAACAGCAGGTCGCTGGATGACTGGCACAGTGCCCAGGAACAAACGGGCGCCCTTATGTTTGGAGGAAGAAAAAAAGGGGAAGTAAAAAGACAAGCAATGCTTAAGCATGTGTGTTCTTTCTGAAGAGGAACACTGGCCTCACTGTCCTCTGTTTATTATTATTATTATTATTAAATGCTCATATTTAGAGCATTTTGTTTTTTTCACATCAACTCACATTTGCCTGCAGTAGACTTTCTATCTATCTCATTGGAAGAGTTTCAGGAGTTTCCCAATTGTATTGCAGCAATCTGTGCATTATTCACATGGCGAGGTGTCGTGTTGGGTAAGTTAATTTAAAAAAAGCAATTAATTACTAATTACATCATAATATTTGTATTTAAATTACTTTCCAATTGCCTTGTCTAAAACTATAACTTAGTTACTCAATTTAATTAATTTAATTACTTGACTCAATACTAAAAATCATGCATACATTGCAATGCATAGATGATAAACTGTTCATTCTTTACTTTCAAGTCAAACGGGACATTTTAGCTTTGTTTAAACAATAAAATGTAACATTTAAACAACATAAAAAACACAAAACGTTCCGAATGAATAATGACACCATATTTCATCCATGTCATATATTTGACCAAAATTTCTAAAACATTTCATTGTTTCTTTAAACCTGTGCAATGGTTGGATCTAAAATCGCCAACATTCTTTAGTTGAACAATCCTAAAATAGATTTATAATTATAAAAGGTATAATGCAAAATATCTGATATGTATACAGGGGTGGTGGCTCAGTGGTTAGCACTGTTGCCTCACAGCAAGGAGGTCGCTGGTATGAGTCATGGGTGGGTCAGTTTTCATTTCTGTGTGGAGTTGGCATGTTCTCCCCGTGTTGGGGTAGGTTTACTCCGGTTTCCCCCACAGTCCAAAAACATGCGATATAGGTAAATTGAATAAACTTAATTGGCCGTATAAGTTTATTCATTCATTCATTCATTTTCATTTCGGCTTAGTCCCTTTATTAATCTGGGGTCGCCACAGCAGAATGAACCGCCAACTTATCCAGCATATGTTTTACGCAGCGGATGCCCTTCCAGCTGCAACCCATCTCTGGGAAACATCCATACACACCCATTCACACTCATACACTATGGACAATTTAGCTTACCCAATTCACCTATACCGCATGTCTTTGGACTTGTGGGGGAAACCGGAGCACCCGGAGGAAACCCACGCCAACACAGGGAGAACATGCAAACTCCACACAGAAACGCCAACTGACCCAGCCGAGGCTCGAACCAGCGATCAGCGACCTTCTTGCTGTGAGGCGAACGTGCTACCCACTGCGCCACTGTGAGGCCCCGTATAAGTTTATTCAATTCTTTAATAAGTTTATTCTTAAGTGTATGTGTGTGAATGAGTGTGTATGGATGATTTCCAGTACTGGGTTGCAGCTGGAAGGGTATCCGCTGTGTAAAACATGCTGGATAAGTTGGCGGTTCTTTCTGCTGTGGTGACCCCTGACGAATAAAGGGACTAAGCTGAAGTAAATTGAATGAATGAATATACAGGGGTTGGACAATGAAACTGAAACGCCTGGTTTTAGACCATAATAACTCATTAGTATAGTGTAGGGCCTCCTTTTGCAGCCAAGACAGCACTAATTAATCTTGGGAATGACAGATACAAGCCCTGCACTGTGGCCAGAGGGATTTTAAGCCATTTTTCTTTCAAAATAGTGGCCAGGTTACGAAGCTGGTGGAGGAAAACGTTTTTTGTCTCGCTTCTAAAAAACACCTCAAAGTGGCTTAATAATATTTACATCTGGTGACTGCGCAGGCCATGGAAAATGTTTTACTTCACTTTCATGTTCATCAAACCACTCTGTCACCAGTCTTTATGTGTGTGTTGGTTGAATATCATCCTGATACATGGCACCGCCTTCAGGATACAATGTTTGAACCACTGTGTGCAAATAGTCCTCCAGAATGGTTTGGTAGTCCTTGGCAGTCTTGCACAAGTATTGGGCTTAGGGAATGCCATGATATTGCAGCCCAAACTATCACTGATCCACCCCCATGCTTCACTCTGGACATGCAACAGTCTAGGCGTTACGCTTCCTTGGGCCTTCTCCACACTGTTACTCTCCCAGATGTGGGAAAGACAGTGAAGGTGAACTCCTCAGAGAACAATACATGTTTCGCATTATCCACAGCCCAAGATTGTTGTTGTTGGCTCCATTGAAACTGACGTTTGACATTGGCACGAGTGACCATAGATTTGGCTAAAGCAGCCAAGCCATGTATATTGACTCTGTGGAGCTCCCGATGAACAGTTTTGCTGGAAACCGGAGAGTTAAGGCCCATATTTAATTCTGCAGTGAGTTGGGTTTTAAGGTTTTATGTTTTTTGGATACAATCCGGGGTAGCATCCGGACATCCCTTTCAGACAGCTTTCTCTTGCATCCATAGTTACTCCTGTTGGATGTGATTCGTCCTCCTTGGTGGTATGCTGACATTACCCTAGATACTGTGGCTCTTGATACATCACAAAGACTTGCTGTCTTGTTCACAGATGCACCAGTGCAATGTGCACCAACAATTTGTCCTCTTGAACTCTGATATGTCACCCATAATGTTGTGTGCATTGCAATATTTTAAGCAAAACTGTGGTATTAATCTGCTAGTTAAACCTTCACACTCTGCTCTTACTGGTGGAATATGCAATCAATGAAGATTGGCCACCAGGCTGGTCAAACTCAACCATGAAACCCTAACACTAAATTGGCCAGTGTTTCAGTTTCATTGTTCAACCCCTATATATATACTATGAAAAGTAATTTCTTTACTATACTTTTTCAGTGGAAAATAATTTAATTGTGTAACTAGTAACTTTGCAACTAATTACACCCCCTCACACTGGTGAGGTGTATGGTCTGCAACATTATTTAGGAAGTTGGTACGTGCCAAAGTACACTACCCTCCACATGAAGGCAAGGATCCAAGTTTTCTCTGCAGAACAATACATAACTTTATCTCCGCCAGCCTGACTTCTTCCCATATTGCATCCTACGGCTATCTTGTCCCTTTGTAAACAATGCAGACCAGACCATTCACCAGATCTACAAGAAAACATTAGACTTTTCGAACTCCCACATATTCATAATGGAGGTGCTTTCTGTGGGGGACAGGAACCTCTGCCACCATTCTTTCAACAATTTGAGCTATATTAGCACTTCTTTGTGGCCTGACCAGGGAGTCTAGCCTTTGCTGCCTATAGGTGCTTTAGTGACCCTACACAACAAATTGACTTTCGGCTATCAGGCATGTTTTTTTAAATGTCTGTCAACTTTAGTTTTTTATGGTGTTCTACTCCATTTGGCTGTAGTCAGATGCCGTCAGCTGTTTTTTGTGGTTCTGCATGTCGAATCAGTGGCTGAGCTCATTAAAGAGAAACACACAGAGAATACACGCTAGTTGGCTGTTAGCTGCAGTCTTTCTAGTTCATTGGCATTGCTTTTCTATGTCCTTATTCTTAGGTTCCCATGATCCCTGATGACAGGTTGTCCTTCATTCACCATCGTTTTGGTAAATACTAACCACTGCTAACTGGAAAAAACCCCATATTCAATTAAATTAATCTTTATTTCTATAGCACTTTTACAATGTAGACTGGAGAATTGGCCATACCCATCTGACCCTGTGTAAAAGATGGGTTGTTTGTCTTACTAGGGAATTGTTGAAAATCCCTTTGATGCGCTCAATGAACAGAAGGGAGGGAAATTTTGCAGCCTTGAAGGTCAAGCAGTGCCTGTTACAGGCGGTAAAAACAGCATCGCAGGTGCAAAATGTTTGACACTGATCACATAACCTCAGGATGAACCGTTTTGTGTAATTAAGAAAAAAGTACATCCGAATTGGAGAGGGGTCGAGACTGATCAGCTTTGTCTCTCCACACTTGTAGGGCCGATCTTAGGCCAGCACCCAAATTTTAGCAATAAAGATTAAGAGTCTCTTTGCAGAGGCTTTGGAAGCTTGATTCGTGGGGTCAGTGCACACCGCCCAATATTTCTCAAACAAACTTGTTGGTCTTGCGATGTGACTGCAAACTTGTGGCTCCTGAGTCTAGAGGAGGAAGATGATGGCACATCTCTGAGGTTGTATATTATTATATATTGATTGATTTTTTATTAATCATATTCATGAACTGTTTTTCATGATTTATTCATTATTATCTCACTTTATTTCACATTATATGAATTTTGTGGTATTTTTATTAATGATGCTCATGATCGTTGGTCATGATTATTGATCATTATTATGATGATTGATATCAGCTGTGTATATCATCAATAAACGGTTGTATTGCTTGATTAGTACGGTGTACGGACTTTTTTGTTGACACCTTCTCTTGTCCATTAGCACCATACTTGTCTCACAGAAGTGTTAAATACATACAAACCATGCAAAAATATTTGGCATACTTAAACATCCTGGTTTGTTTGTTTTTTTCTTCACTTCCATCAATTGGTGAAGTTTGGTTCCTTGCCACTGTCGCCTCTGGCTGGCTTGGCTGGGACTAGTGGAGCTGCACATCGGTGGATTTTCTCTTCAGTAAATTGGCCTTCAGCAGCAACATTTGCATTACACTGATTTGTAAACTGAACTGAACTTCAACAGTGGCATTTATACTAAACTGAACTGAAGCTGTTTCAGTTTAATCATTTGAAATATTATAGCTTTTACACTCTATTCTTCATTTATGTTAAGGTGCTTTGACCATCTGCATCGTAAAAATCGCTATAGAAATGAATATGAATTGAATTGAATAAATGTCATTGCAGCTTAACATATATGGAGAAAACAGAATAAAAAGCCATAACAATATTTCTGATAGTGGAACATTCCAGCCAATCAGGCAGGCAGAAGGGTAGTAGAATACCGGTGTCGTTCTAGTTCCGTTTAAACTGATTCTGTTCAGTTTAGTATGAATGTCAATGTTGTAAAGTTCTGTTTAATTCCGTTCAGTTTAAAGGTGTACTGTAAAGAAAATGTGGGTATAGCTAGGCATAATCGAATAATAAGTGATCAGTATATGGAAATGGCCATACCATGAGCCTGAGACACCTTTGTGTTCTTGTTCTCATGTAAATTCCACAAGTGTAAAACCCCGGTGAAGCACAGGCCAATCAGAACACAAAGCAGACTGTTGCGTGACTCACGGGGCAAGACCTTATCATTTGCATGTACTTTAGGTCATTCATCTGGACTTGATGAGCAGCCGCATCATCAGCAGATCACAGACAAAAGTGTTTCTCTGAGATCATTAATATGCAGTTTCATAAACCTCAATGTTTCCAAGTAAGATAACAATTATCATTGTCCTCCCTTAGTTATATTGAAGTTTATATTTACCTTACTATGTATGTGGTATTATTTTGAAAACGGGAGTCACAGACTGCACGAGTAACTCGCATCAGGAGGCAAAATGCAGGATTTTATACATTTAGCCCCAATCTCAAGTCATTCATTCATTTTCCTTCGGCTTAGTCTTTTTATTAATCAAGGATCACCACAGCAGAATGAACTACCAACTTATCCACGCAGCAGATGCCCTTCCAGTCGCAACCCAGTACTGGGAAAAACCCATACACTCTTGCATTCGCACACATACACTACGACCAAATTAGCTTATTCAATTAACTTTTAGCGCATGTCTTTGGACTGTGGGGGAAACCGGAGCACCTGGAGGAAACCCACGCAAACACTGGGAAAACATGCAAACTCCACACAGAAATGCCAACTGACGATAGCTCCGGCAGCCCCAAACAAGCAATCCAGAAGTGGCAAGGAACCAAACCTTCACCGATTGACAGAAGTGAAGAACAAACCTGGGGAGAAATCAGACTCAGCCAGGGCGACCAGTTCTCCTTTGGTAAAACGCCTTGTTCAGAGCAGCGTTCTGGACGTCGGAGGGTTTGAGAATGGTGAACGTCTGTTGTGAAGAAGGTGCAAGTCCAAGTAGGTCACCGGACAGAGACTCATCTGTCACTGGGGTCTTTAAAAGAGGTCTTGCACCTTTGACTCATTGATGACTACATCAACAATCTGCTTTGGATACAGGCCGAAATGACAATTATGTGAATCTCTTTGATAGTGTCTTTAGACCAAGATGCCTCAGTCATCTTTAGACCAAGATGACTCAATCATCCAGCCAACACTATTTGACCCTTGACTATTATAAATCACCTATAAATAGCTCTGATCTACAAAATCATCCAAGTCTGCAGTGCTGCAGATTTAAGCTCCAACAAACTTGCATAGAAGTTTCTAGTGGCTGACTTTGGAGCATTTTGTGCACACTTCAAAAAAGACACTTCAAAAAACTAATTTCAGACAGACTTCTGAGGCAACATGATGGTTTAATGTAGGGATGCGCTGATTTATTGGCCACCGATATTTATCATTGGATTCATTTAAAGCTATTGGCATGTTTGCGATAAAAAGAAAAGGCTGATACAGAATAATTACATAGAGACAATGAGTTGCTCATTTTTTGAATGATCCAGCGTTTCTCAGATTAAAATCGTTAAATATGTGCAAAAAATCTAAATATAATCTGTACAAAATATCACACTTGAGTTTAATAATTACAAAATGGCAGATGTGTGTCAGGAAAGCAACCGATGTGCACCATGCTTAAGCACTGGCACAAAACCATTGGTTAGTTTGAGCTAAAACTTCCTCTTGAGCAATAAAAGAAACCAAGTAACCAAGCAAAATTTATTATTTACATACAGCAACAGAGCCTCACAGTGGCGCAGTGAGTAGCACGTTCGCCTCACAGCAAGAAGGTCGCTGGTTTGAGCCTCGGCTGGGTCAGTTGGCGTTTCTGTGTGGAGTTTGCATGTTCTCCCTGTGTTGGCGTGGGTTTCCCCCACAAGTCCAAAGACATGTGGTATAGGTGAATTGGGTAAGCTAAATTGTCCGTAGTGTATGAGTGTGAATGGGTGTGTATGGATGTTTCCCAGAGATGGGTTGCGGCTGGAAGGGCATCCGCTGTGTAAAACATATGCTGGATAAGTTGGCGGTTCATTCCGCTGTGGTGACCCCAGATTAATAAAGGGACTAAGCCGAAATGAGAATGAATGAATGAACAGCAACAGCACTTCTGTGTGAGTATGCGTGAACCAGAAGTCATTTTAAGAAATGAAAAGCATCCCCTAATGACCTTCACACTGATTTCACTCATAAATATATAGGTTGAAAATATGAATCTTCTTTATATTACTGATATTTCAATAAAGAAGCTTTAACATCCATGGAATCTTTTCAAAGTGCAAACAAATGTAAATCCTAGTGGAAAAAATATTGTATTATTGATCTCATCATTCATTTTCTTTTTTGGCTTAGTCCCTTTATTAATCAGGGGTCACCACAGGAATGAACCACCAACTTATCCAGCATATGTTTTACGCAGCGCATGCCACACATACACTACAGACAATTTAGCTTACCCAATTCACCTATAGCGCATGTCTTTGGACTTGTGGGGGAAATCCACACGAACTCTGGGAGAACATGCAAACTCCACACAGAAATGCCAACTGACCCAGCCGAGGCTCGAACCAGCGACCTTCTTGCTGTGAGGCGACAGCGCTACCCACTGTGCCACCGCGCCATCAGTCATCAAGCAATAGATATTTGTAATGCAAGATCGTAGCCACTGTTACTATATCGTTAATCTACTGAAACTGCCCTCAAGTTGTTTGGAGAAAATGACTATGATATATGAACCTTAAATTGAGCTAAATAAACTGTCAACAAATGTGGACACCATGCATGAAGGGACTAGATCTGTGGTTTTCAACCTGTGGGCTTCCGTTGTTATTAGAAATAAACACATTACATTAATATATGCATATATAAGCTGTGGCGTTATGTTAACACTTTAGCTTTAGCAGATTTAGCATTTTGAACCCTGACTAACAAGCTATGAGTCTCCAAACCAAGCTTGTCCAGCTCTGAATACCTGCAATTTGTGCATATAATTGAAAACGTAACATTCTGTATCGCCTTTGGTGATCGTTTAGGGCCATTTTGCAATTTCATTGAACAGTCATTATGCATCGCCTTTGACACTTTCCAGGATTTGACTGGACAGGAATCATAAGACTGATTATTCTACTTACTCAATAACCATAGACAAAAAAAAAAAAATATATATATATATACAAAAGTAGTGCAGTAAAAGTACAGATGCAACACTAAACATGTAATTAAGTAAAAGTACACATTTGAAACTACTCAGTGCTTAGTATAGTTCCTGAGGGGAAAACTACTCAACTACAGTAACTTGAGTATTCGTAATTCATTACTTTACACCACTGTTCTTCGCTGTAGGCAAACTTGATTTCTCACTTCGGAGGCAGGTTTGTCTGGTTTGGAATGCAGCATCATTAGCAGATTCCCCAGGAGCATAAACTCGAACAATTTCATACTTATTCTGACACCTTTATATCCACAAATGCTCGTAAATCCCTGTTTATATAGCACTAAAAAGTCTGGAGCTGAATGAAAAGAATGAAGATGCCTAAAACGTCTTTGTATTTGACAAATATTACATCTAATCCGCTTAATCTGTTTGCGTACTCTGTGATTAGGAGTGCTCAAACACAGCACAAACGTCACTACTAGCAGTATATCTCTTACTTTGTCTCCATTTTCACATTCAGCTGCTGTTCAGACCAAACGCTTCTTATGCTATGCGTCATTATGCATGGAGTTTAAAGGGAAAGTTCACTCCAAAATGAACATTTACAGGCTATTTATTCACCATCAAGTGGTTCCAAACCTTTATGGTTTTCTTTATTCTGTTCAACACAAAAGACAATATCATGAATAAAAGCTGAAAACCTGTAACCATTGACTTCCATAGTAGGAAAAACAATATTATGGAAGTTGATGCTTACAGGTTTTCTTGTGACACAACAAAGCTAAAATACACAACAAAGTTTAGTTATAGAAATGCTCTTTAGTGTGGAAAAGTGCTTGTGAGCAGACATAATACACTTGTTGAGAAATATTTTGAGATAATTAAGTGAACTGAATCTAAATCTTTTATTAAACTGTCCTTAAAAATCCCTTTGTTATTGTACAAAGTAAACTGGGAGTACTTGTCAAACCATTAAAATGTGGTTTCATGTAAAGTGAGCAGTTCATTCATTCATGTATTTTCCTTCGGCTTAGTCCTTTATTTATCAGGGGTCGCCACAGCGGAAGGAACCAGCAAGTTATCCAGCATATGTTTTGCGCAGTGGATGCCCTTCCAGCTGCAACCCATCACTGGGAAACACCCATACACTCTCATTCACACACATACACTACGGACAATTTAGGAAAGAACATGAAAACTCCACACAGAAAGGCCAACTGACCCAGCCGGGGCTCGAACCAGAAACTTTCTAGCTGTGAGGCGACAGTGCTAACCACTGAGCCACCGCGTCACCTAAAGTGAGCAGTAAAAAAACGTTTTATTTTTTCAAATTTGAAGGGATAGTTTACCCAAAGATTTGAATTCTGTCATTAATTGCTTACATTCATGCTATTGGAAAATGTATGGGAACGTAAATGATGATATTTTTGTTTTAAACTGCAATAATGACTATTTGACAACTTCTCCTCTTCAGTATCATTCATGACATGCATTCATATCAGCAATACATGTCACGCCTTGTTAAAAGCATAGCAAGACGCACAAAGATGACTTATTCTGCATTCCGCACAACTAAAAATGTGGATTTTTCCGGTTCAGAAATAACAGAACACTGTTTTCTCCAAACCAAGTATATACGATATATGTCAGTAGTGCAAATGTGCAGCCTGAATCTACGCTGAAAAGAAGAAATAGTTGATTGAAAGCATTATGTTTGCGTGTTTTAGTTTTTTTTTAACAAAAGTATTATCTTAGCCTCCTAAAATTATGGTTGAACCACTGACAACATGTGGACTTTTGCCACTGTCGCCACTGGCTTGCTTGGTTTGGGAGTTGTGGAGCTGCGCATCGATGGGTTTGCTCTTCAGTGTTTGGACTTTCAGCAGTGAAAATGAAAGTAAACTGAACTTCAACTCTGAAAACTAGACTAACACAGTTTCAATTTACTAGAACTTCTATGTTTAGCTGCTATAACACAATCTACTTGTAAAGCACTATAGGAATAAAGATGAATTGAATTGACTATGGTACATTTCTGGGCTTTGAAATATCATGATTGTTGCTGTCTATAGAAAATCAGAGAGCTTTCGGATTTCATCTAAATTATCTTAATTTGTGTTACAAAGATGAATGAAGGTCTCACAGGTTTGGAACAGCATGAGGGAGAGTAATTAATGACAGAATATTTTGGGTGAATTATCCTTTTACATCTTGTGACTATAATCGACCTGTGACTGTAATGGCCATAGCTCAGAAGTGCCATCTTCATGCAAAATTCAGTTAGTTCAGCAGCATCTTCAAGTGTCTTTAGTGTTTAGATGTGGGCTTGGACCCCACTCTTCTCCATTAAGGCCGGGACACACCAAGTCGATGCCAAACAACTAAGATGCTATAGCGGTCATAGAGGAGTGGAGAGCATGAGACTGATTCCTGAAAGACCGCAGTGACAGACGAGTCTCTGCATTGATCCCGTGGGCAGCATGAACATCCGCCTGTGACCTATTCACACCTGCACCTTCTTCCAGCCCCCAGCGCCTAGACTGCATCTCTGCACAAAAAGCTTGGCCAAAGGATAAATGGCCGTGCCGGGTTTCTCTCAAGGTTTTTTTTCCCTTCACTTTTGTCAATTGGTGAAGTTTGTTCCTTGCCACTGGCTTGCTTGGTTTGGGACTTGTGGAGCTGCGCATCGATGGATTTGCTCTTCAGAGTTTGGACTTTCAGCAGTGAAAATTAAACCACACTGAACTGAACTAAACTTCAACTCTGAAAACTGGACTGGCGCAGTTTCAATTCATTAGAACTTCTATGTTAAGCTGCTTTGACACAATCTACTTGTAAAGTGCTATAGAAATAAAGATGAACTAGCACAAATGAAAACCAACTGTGTTGTCGGCTTGTGTTTTGTCTCGTCTGGACCAAAAAGCTGCGCAAGAACACAATAAACAGATGGCAGCTGACTAAAATGAGGGAACTGCGTGACAACTCAACTTACAAATTAAACTCTAGCTGTATTTTTCTAACAAAAAAGCTTTATATTAGTGGCACTTGATGCATTACTGTCTCTTATAGAAGAATAGCTTGATCTCAAACTCGCTATGGATAAAAAGTGTGTGCTAAATGACTAAAGGTAAAGAGTTCAGAATCAGAGTTCAGATTAGAATCTGTAAGTGAAATTGATTGAAGCAATTGGCTTTACAACAAAAACATTAGATTGTTTAACATTTTACCATTCCTGTATCTGACTGAATTCATTTTCAGAGAACTCAAAGGAAAATGAAGCATAGGTATGATTAGGCAGATTATTCAACATAGGCTCATTCTGAAAAAGTACCTTTACATACATTTCTGGAGATCGCGAATTATGTAGCCAGAGGTACGTATGGCTGCATTTAGTCTTTAAAACAAACGCTACAGGGTAGTATGACGTCGTTCCTATTAGCGCTTGCCAGCTGACCTCTTACCTCCGTATGGACAGCTTTCCCGCTGTTACCAGTTTGTCCAGTTACCTCGCCATGTACGTCAGTGGACTTGAGACGCAGAGAGGAATTGACCACGACAATAGGGTTCGAGTCTGGTGAAGAATTGCTCCAGAAAGCAGGTAAGAAAAAAACAGAAGTCTCCAGAAATGTATATAGCGGTACTTTTTCAGAATAGGTTGAGATTATTATACTGGAACTCTGAACTTTCAATGGTGATTCAGCCACAGTGTTGTAATGGCAACATCGCAGTGTACCAGTGATTCAATGATATCATTGTTTTTGTTGAAAACATTGTTTCAGCATTACTTTAGCAAACTAAATAGTAAGTTGAGTCTTAAAGTGTTTATTATTATTATAATATTTTTGATAAATGTATTCCAGGTCAAAATAGAAAAAATATCTCCGATATTTAGAGAAGGTTATGTTCTGTTGGAGATTTGATGTGTTGTTATCAGTGTTGGGGAATGTTACTTTGGGAAGTAATGCATTACAATATTGAGTTACTCTCCTAAAAAGTAACTAGTTGGATTACTTAGTTACATTTTATGGTAAGTAATGTGTTACGTTACTTATGAGTTACTTTTGCATTACTTTTCCTTACCTGGCTGAGGCTTGATCTCTTTCAGAACTTTTTTTTAAGTAGAGGAGCTCTGCAACTAACAATGCACTGTATAACCTACACCTTTATTTAACTTTAAAAAAAAAAACACATAAAAAAATAGCGATGTAGGATAATGTTATCTTCTGAGAACTTCCTAAGCCCAGAGCTCTACATGCCGTATATACTCATTAAAGAAAGTTTAAACCAATGTGTTTGCTGCTTTTGTACTTATTGTCTTATTAGTGAAGTACAAACCATTTTCAAGTACAATTCCTTTTCTTCCATGTGTTCAAAATAATGATTGCATTCTCTGATCGCAATCTTAATTCAGCAATTTACTTTTGAAAAGCTACTTAATTAAACAAAAAAGTAACTTGAGTTACATTTTTAAAAATGTAACTTAAATATTATTACTTTATTTTTTTGCATCACTTTACTCGTTATGCATCTCGTACTCGTAATGCATCACTTTACTCGTTACTTAGAAAAGTAATATTATTAGGTAACTCGCAACACTTGTAATGCGTTACCCACAACACTGGTTGTTATATTGTATAGTGTACAAAATGTATAAAAATATACCCCTGGCTTCCATAGTATTT
>CAIGQW010054354.1:3271196-3282182 GCA_903798125.1 Danio choprae
ATGAATATGTATATATACACATACATACATACATACATATATATATAATTTATTAATTTGTTTATTCATTCATTAGAAATGTGTGGACAGAGTGCTTTCATTGGTAATGTGTCAGGTCCTCTTGAAGGGTTTATTTTGGGCGGTCTCTCGGCGCTGACTTATCTCACCAACAGGGGCTTCTGTGTTAACTGAGGCTAAATAAACACAGATGAACTGTCGAGCACATTCACAAAAATGTCCTGGCAATGTCTGCCTGACTTCACAAGACTCTTGGAAACCACAGGAGAAGCACGTCACCTCAGAAATACACTGACATGGAGTTTTAAACAAGCGAAGCAGACATGATCCTTCCAGAAGACTTCACTGCAGCTGACCGAGCGCTCCTTTGACACTTACAGCGCGCTTCAGCTCCTCTCAATCAACATTTGTTCTTCTTCATTTACTTTTTTTTTTTTACTGGACTAGTAAGTCAGGCTGGACATCCTAAATGAAGAACCCACATCTAAACGGTCACTGCAAGATCCTGAATACGGTGTCAGGAGACAAGAAAATGAAACGGAAAGCACGAGAGCCAATTAAGCATGTCAGTGAGGATCATTACCCTTACTTTAAACTCTACAATAACGCGCATCTAATGGCAGAGACACTTGGAGACGGTTGCCCGCAAGAAACGCACAGCTCGAAAATCATCGCGTCGAGGGATGACAGCGTCAGAAACGACGTTTTAAACACTGCCGTAGACATGAGGATTAACACCATAACTGCAGGAGAAGTACCTGACTCGAAATTAAGATCCGTCTCCGAAAAGACTGTCAACAGTAAAATAGTTCAAGCAAGTCCTCAAGTGTCTGTTTTGAGCGCTCCGCAGGTTTTTCCTTTGGAGCGGGTTGTGTTGTCTCAGCGCGCAGCCTCTCAGGCGCCTGCAGGCGGGAGCGAGCGCGCGGAGTCGCCTAGGAAACGCGCTGGAGAGCCGTCTGGCGTCGTCACGGAGATCAAAGCCATTCAGCAGACTCGGAGGCTACTGGCGAACGCGCGCGAGAGGACGCGCGTGCACACCATCAGCGCAGCCTTCGAGGCGCTCAGAAAGCAGGTAAATTCCCACAGGCCACATTGATTCGGTGTTGTATGAAGTGCAACAGGATGAATGTTCTCATAAATTCAGAAGGTTCTGGCACTAGCTTTTGCTGAAACCGCCGAAGAAAGAAGGATAGAGGAATAGGTAGAGTGGAATGCATTCCTAGCCCGTGAATAAAAACAATATAGGTTATACATGAAGCTTTTTCACAGGAGGTTTCTCCAAGGAAGTAAATAAGTAAACAAACTCCCCCAATTAGCTTCTCACACAGTGAATAATACAATCAATTATATATTAACATAGTTAGTTAATTATATTTGTGCTGTTTTGATGGAGAGGTTGTACAAATAACGTACAAATCAAGCTAAACATAAAGAAAGTCATAAATCATCAGTGTCTTTGCCTTGCCGGATAGACGACAGATAGAAAAGTAACAGTGTTGAATTATTGAAACTCCTGCTTTTTATTTATTTATTATTATATTTTCCTGTCAGTCTAACAAAGTATCTATCCTGCTTGTTGGAGAATACTTATGATGAATAGATGGGTTAGTTGTGTTTTAATTATTTGTTTTGTGAAAGATAATAGAGACTTTGGTCAAACTTTATAGTTAATATCATAGTACTATTCATTCATTCATTTTCTTTTCGGCTTAGTCCCTTTATTAATCAGGGCTCGCCACAGCAGAATGAACCGCCAACTCATCCAGCATATGTTTTACGCAGCGGATGCCCAAGTCACCTATACCACATGTTTTTGGACTGTGGGGGAAACCCACGCAAACACAGGGAGAACATGCAAACTCCACACAGAAACGCCAACTGACCCAGCCGGGGCTCGAACCAGCGGCCTTCTTGCTGTGAGGCGATTGTGCTACCCACTGCGCCACCGTGCTGTCCATCATAGTACTAACTAAAATAATTAATTTTTTGTTATGTACGTAAAATCATTCTGAAATAGCTAGTATATTTCACAAACACTTCCACAACGAAGTGGCAAAGACAGCAAATAAGGCTAAATAGATTTTGCATAAATAAATCAAAACTAGGTTTGTTCAACTTATCAAATGTTATGGACTAATAACAAAATCTCAAATTAAGTCTACATGGCTTCTGCATGTCTGGTGAATGAATGGTACTGTTTTTGTTTATTATAAAAACTGATGTTCGCAATGTTTTCTGCGCCTGCCATCTTACTGTATATGACAACATACACTTCATCTCCAAAGCTACCCTGAGAGTCATTTCACTGTTTTCATTCATTCATTCATTTTCTTTTCGGCTTAGTCCCTTTATTAATCTGGGGTCGCCACAGCGGAATGAACCGCCAACTTATCCAGCATATGTTTTACGCAGCGGATGCCCTTCCAGCTGCAACCCATCACTGGGAAGCATCCATGCACACTCATTCACACACATACACTACGGACAATTTAGCCTACCCAATTCACCTATAGCGCATGTCTTTAGACTTGTGGGGGAAACCGGAGCACCCGGAGGAAACCCACACAAACGCGGGGAGAACATGCAAACTCCACACAGAAATGGCAACTGAACCAGCGACCTTCTTGCTGTGAGGCGATTGTGCTACCCACTGCGCCACCGTGCTGCCCTAGAAAAGTTTAATTATTTGCAATTTTATTTAAATGTATTAAACTGTAAAAAAAAATAATAAAAAAAATCTGTAAAATATAAGGTAATAAACTGGTTGTCAGAATTTTGCCGTTAAAAATATGGTAGAAAAGGTTTTAAAAAATGTCTACATTTTATGGTAAACTACCACATCTCAGTCATTTATAGTGTTAAAAACCAATATATCAACATTAGATGTAACATAAAATGCTAATATACATAAGAGAAAAAACTAAAAGTAATGTTTACAAAAAATATATTTAATTGACAGTTATTCAGTACTCATAGCCCAGGGGTATGAATAATTTCGGGCTTGACTGTAAATATATACAGCCATGCACAAAATTATTCATACGGGCATGACTATATATTACGGAAACGTATTAAACTTATTAAGGTTACTGTTTTTTACCATTAAAGTCACAGTAATTATTAACAGTGTAGCCAAACTTTTTCATTACTGAAATATATTTTAACTATTACAATGGATTCAAGAACAAAAAAGTGTGAAAAATAATTAAATGATAAAAAAAATACATATTTTTTTGTATTCTTCAGCTCACATATAGGACATATTATCATTTTTATAATCACAATTTGTTATAATCACAACCCGCATTTTCTCACATGATGAACCTTTGATCTACTTTTACAGGTACCGTGCTACTCTTATGGGCAGAAGCTTTCCAAGCTGGCTATATTAAGAATAGCTTGCAACTACATACTGTCCCTTGCTCAGCTTGCAGACCTGGATTATACACCAGACCATCGCAACGTGAGCTTCAGAGAGTGTGTGGAGCAGTGCACTAGAACTCTACAAGCCGAGGGTCGCTCCAAGAAGAGGAAGGTAAACAGTGAATAATTATAGACTGCTTAACAGAGCTGCATTCTGTATTCTTAGACATAATTCTGTCATCATTAGTTCTTTTTCGACAAGGAATAATAGCAGCCAAAGCCAAACATACATTATGTGCATACATGCCAATTAGAGAGAGTTTCCCTTTTGCCTAATAATGATCCCATTAAATGAAATTATCATCAACTTTTGTCAGAGACGGCACTGGGTGTCCAGCCAGCTTTTTTTGTTTTTCCTCCACTATGCTGAGAAAGCATCCCGGGTGAATAAATGGAGTGATTGATGTGTTTTTGTAGGGAGTTTTATGACACAGTCATCTATGCAGTCCCAATTTCCTGTAGCGCTATCCTATATCAACATGTGTGTGTTCCCTTGGTAAGGATGGCCGTTGTGCTCGGGGTTTATGTACAGTTAACCACACAATTTTCCATCATCCATTTCTTAGGAAAGTATTAAACATTTATAATTAATAACCGTGCAGCGGTGACAAATCGAATCTAAAAGTGCTTATGCAGATAGTGCATGGTCAGTTCACTTCCAGAATGAACATTTCCTGAGAATTTACTCACCCTCTTGTCACTAGAGATGTTCATTTCTTCAGTAGAAAAGAAGGTTTTTGTATAGAAAACAATATTTGTCTTTATACAGTGGACTTCTATGGGGCTCAGTTGTTATATATATATTATATATACATATTTCCCAAGTGATGTTTAACGGAGAGACATTTTTTAAAAAAACATAATAGTTTACTAACTAATTCCTAATAACTCATTTATTTTGTTTTTGATGTAATGACAGTACATAATATTCCACTAGTTATTTTGCAAGATGCTAGTATTCAGCTTAAAGTGACATTTAAAGGCTTAACTAGGCTAATTAGGTCAAGTTAGGTTAATTAGGCATGTCATTGGATTGTTTTGTTCTGTAGCCAATAAAAGTAATTTCTTATATAACATTATATAACATGAATTTCTTATAATAATAATAACAATTAATAATAATAATTATAATAATAATAATAACTAATAATAA
Organism: Danio choprae; assembly: GCA_903798125.1. Lineage (NCBI taxonomy): Eukaryota > Metazoa > Chordata > Actinopteri > Cypriniformes > Danionidae > Danio > Danio choprae. The sequence goes on from CAIGQW010054354.1 coordinate 3,275,791, forward strand.
TTTTTACACAAAAAATTGGACTTTCTCCAGAAGAAAAAATATATTAGGAATGCTGTGAAAGTTTCCTTGCTCTGTTAAACATCACTTGGGAAATATTTGGGAGAAAATAAATATAATAAATAAATAAAAAATCCAATAAAACAATATGAAACAAGCAGCATCGGAAATGTAGTTGCAGCTCAAAGCATTGATCCTGGAATACTTTTCTCAAAAGCCTTAATTTGATTACGACTGTAAAAACAATGACATTCACAATCCTGGATTGACAATATTGTAAAAATGGAAATGTTTATAGTGGAAGTGGAAACGAATCCAATAAAAGTTCTTCAGAAGCACAGCAAGTTCTGTGCAAAGGAAGCCCCGCATCTCCATGCGAGCTAATAACGCTCCTGCAGCAAAGCGTGTTGAAAAGGAAGCAGGCCCAGCACCTCCCCCTCCCCCCCGTCAGAGCCAGACACCAGATGTTCGCAACACTAGTTGGGAAGTCCTGCTGGCGCCACTCAGGGCAGAGGGCAGAGGGAAGGCACGCGAGCTGGAACCCAGAGAACTCACTCACTACAGGAATTGGCACATTCCCCAGCGCGGTCTTGGCTGACTCCCCAGTTCTCCCTTGGCCATCTGTTCCAAAAAAACACTTTGAAATAAAAAAAACACACCGATCATCACTCTCTTAGGATACGGCTCCAAAGAGCAGCTGTTACAGAGGCGAGGGGGAAACAGGAGGAGGGTTTGGAGGAGGGGCACCGTCCAAGAAAGAAATCCCTTTGTCAAGTAGAGCCAGTGAGTCTGAGGGGAAAAATGTTTTGGCAAAAGCAGGCTGATGAAAAGCAACGAGTGAACATGGAAATGTGCGCCAGTGTTGCAATTCTCGAACATTTTTCAGAAAGTACGTTAATTAAAAAATAGAAAACTCGGGTTGTTATATATAGCTGATTAAAACTATAACAATAACAACACTTGTTGCATGAAATGAAATGCAAGTTTAAAATGATTCAAATAAAAATGAATGAAATCTATACACAGTTAAAGGCACAATGCATAGCCCTGCTGTGAAAAAAGTTATTTATATTCAAATATTTCCCACAACATTTAAAAAAAAAAACATAATAGTTTAAATAACTAATGTCTAATAGCTAGTTCTGCGGCACGGTGGCTCAGTAGTTAGCACTGTCGCCTCACAGCAAGAAGGTCGCTGGTTCAAGTCCCGGCTTGGCCATTTGGCATTTCTGTGTGGAGTTTGGGTGCTTCGGTTTCCCCCACAGTCCAAAGACATGCAGTATAGGTGAATTGAATAAACTAAATTGGCCGTAGTGTATGAGTGCTTGTGTGAATGGGAGAGTGTATGGGCATCCACTGCGTAAAACATATGCTGGAATAGATGGCGGTTCATTCCACTGTGGCGACCCTTGATAAATAAGGGACTAAGCCGAAGGAAAATGAACGAATAATGCCTAGTTGTCTTTGCCATGTCAGTACATAATATTGTACTATTTATTTTGCAAGATACAAGTATTGAGCTTAAAGTGCAATTTAAAGGCTTAATAGTTTAATTAGGTTAACTAAGCACATTAGGGTAATTAGGCAAGTCATTGGAGAAAAGTACATTGTTCTGCAGCTAAATGAATTTTATTTTTTTTTGTCAAATTGTGAAATTCTCCTTGCTCTCTCCTCTTAAACATCACTTGGGAAACATTTGAAAAAAGACTCTAGAACTAAATGGTAAAACATATTTAAGTATGTAAAATTAAGTATGTATTTATGACAACTAACTGTTTTTCTTGTTCACAATAGGAATAAAATGAAGAAAGTCTTCTGTCAATCTGAAGAAAGAAGGACCTCGATCCATTACCATAAAGACATTTTCCCTATGAGGGCAAAACCCCTATAATGTAATGAAAGTGTAAAATGGGTGTTTACACTGCACTATTGACTTTACTACAGCTAAGGTTACTACAGCAAACTAGGTTCTGCTGTTGTACGACTTTTTGCACAGCAGAAACATTTTTCAAATACAGATGATGTGAAATCGGTTTCATTTTCCATTGTTACGACGTTGGTTGCAGCAGTCCCAGACCGTCTATTTATTTTAGCTTTGCAGGGTTCTTACACAGTTTAAAAACAATCCCATGTACCTGTTTAAAATGTCCTGCTATTATCAAAATCAAGCAAGTGCGCATTTTCTTTCTTTTTTTTGTAATATATATAATTATGCTGTTCTTTATTGTAGCAGTTACATTATAAACACTGATATAAATGAAAAGGGCTTATGATGAACTGAATATTGTCTCCCATTTGGCTTGTATTAACATTTGTTCTCATTCTTGTAAACAGGAGTCTGTGCTTTTAAAAACATACGCTGTGGCTTTGCCTTAGTCTGTATTTCATAAATGTATTTACTGTCGAAATACTTAAATGTAGTACAAGAATTCGTCTTCATTACTGAGGAACTGCTTATATCAGCAATAACAAATTGTTGGTGACCCTCCAAAAACACTACACTTCAAGAGGAAGCAGACCTGAACATAATGACCTGACCTAGGATTCCTATCAGCAGGTCACACTCAGCTACAACATCAACATGAAGGATTTAGTTATGCCAAAGTCAGTATTGTGTGTTGCCCAATAAGGGTTCAAATAAAAGCTGCCAAGCATGTATCGCAAACGTGATAGTCACTGCAATAATGACAGAGTCATGGACTTTTCATGTATTTGCTTATTTAAACCCAATTGGCAACTCTTTTTATTGGTCAACCAGTGTAAATAATGTATTTAAATGTATACATTTGTTATGAATTAAAGCTTTAAACTTTCTGTTCCACCAGTGAGCAAATGATGTATGAACAGCTCTGGTTCTTGATTGATTAGTGGTTGAAAAATTAAGTAAATATTCAAAATAATTGTTGATATGATTGGGAATGGTTTGAATTGTGGAACTGAAATGGACAAAACAGTGGTGTAAATACTGTTCAGTGTTCCAAAAAGTGATACATTTCTAGATCTTCCATGCCTCCAGAAATTGTTGAGGGACTTTCAGTTGCCCTGATTTCTAAAAGGCAACATCTTTAAAGGGATAGTTCATTCATTCATTTTCCTTCGGCTTAGTCGCTTTATTCATCAGGGGTCGACACAGCGGAATAAACCGGCAACTTATCCAGCAGGACACGGGGAGAACATGCAAACTCCACAGAGAAATGCCAACTGACCCATGCCTGGACTCGAACCAGCTGTGAGGCAACAGTGCTAACCACTGAGCCACCGTATCGCCCTTTAAAGGGATAGTTCACCCTAAAATTTTAATTCTGTCATCATATACTCACCCTTGACTTGTTCGAAACCTATTTCAATTTCTTTCTTCTGTTGGACACAAAAGAAGATAATCTGAAGAATGCTGGTTGCTGGCATTCATCGACCTTCATAGTATTTTGTCCTATACTATAAAAGTCGATGGGAACTACGCTTTTAAGTTATTTTGGAAATGTGATAAGTAATTTTGAAAAGCAGAAAACATGTATATATTTTGCCTGGTCATTGACATAATGACAGTGTTTTGGGGGCTGGACAAACTTCACAAGACTACATTTAAAGTGCAGGTTGTCTGTGTAAACTGTGCAAAATATGATTTTATGAAAATGGTGACGTCAAATGAATGGCTATCATGTGTTCAGTCTGCAGGCGTGTGTAGGTAGGGGAGAGCTGGGACGAAAGTAATGTGGGATGAAAGTAACAAAGTGATTTTCTCGAAGCCCTGACAACATTTGCTTTCCAGGCTATAACAGCACATTCTGCATGCAACCATTGGTGGAGTTGCCAAATATCATGTGATTTCGGGATCGTGTCCCAAGGTTAGCTCCAAATTTCAGTTTTTAAGTGCAAAAAGTAAATTATTGTAGCAATTCTTTTTTACATATTACAAGTTGTGTTTCTCTTTTCATGTGTTACACTAATAATCAATCTACAGGTTATTTAGTGCAATAACACATCCTTGAGTTTGCAATCTCTGAGTTTTTCAGTTTAAAAGTGAATCAGGTTTAAATGGCAAGAGTTCCTGTAGGGACAAAAGTAACACTGTTATTTATGTCCCACTGCTAATATTCATACCTTATTTTTCGCCTCCACATTAGAGTTTGCAGTGTTTGGCGTCATGTTTTTAAAAAATTATGCATATTACATAAAAAAATTGTAGAAGTGAAGTTTATTTATAAACTAATTTCGAGAGGATCACGTGCTTATGATTGCTTGGGGCTGGTCCCGCATTATCCAATTCATGATTCACCAATCAGATGATACCTAAGCCACTATAAATACCCTAAGTTTCATATCACAGCCATCTTCGTTTTGAAGAATCCCCCCTTCCACCCCTACTCCTCCTTTCCTAGATGGGTGGCATGGTGGCCCAGTGGTTAGCACTGTTGCCTCACAGCAAGAACGTCACTGGTTCTAGTCCTTACCAAGCCAGCCGACGTTTCTGTGTGGAGTTTACACGTTCTCCCCGTGCTCATGTGGGTTTCCACCGGCTTCCCCGGTTTCCTCCCACCGTCCAAAAAGTGAATTGACTAATCCAAATCGGCCTCATAGACATGCTCCTAGTAAGTAGTCATCTCAAGAGCAATCACTATCTGTTCATTAGCTACTACAGGGGAGTTCTCGAGATCTACCTGAGCTCAAACTCCCCTCTCGCCTTGCAAACGGGAGGGAGCCCCGGGCTCGAGGATCTATGAGCTCAGGGCTCTCTCCCAGGACAGCATGCCAAACAAGCTTTATAATCAATCATCAGCTAAGTGTGAACTCTTGAAAATGTTAACATTTTGCATTGGTCGGTCGCTTTTGAAACATTTGATGGATCTGAAATTAAAAATTAAAATGCAGTTTAATATTTTACAGGCAAAATATGTTTGCAGTGAACATTAACAAGGTCATAATCAGATATATTTTAAATGAACAATATTAAGCCAGTAAACCTACCAAATATTGTTGATTTTGATAGAGCACTGTATTTCTGCTAAAAGCATCCCACTCTCCCCTACTACAAAAAAAACAAGAAAAAATAAAAATAAAAATTGCCAGCTACTGACCTGGCATGGGGGCAGCACGGTGGCGCAGTGGGTAGCACAATCGCCTCACAGCAAGAAGGTCGCTGGTTCGGGCCCCGGCTGGGTCAGTTGGCGTTTCTGTGTGGAGTTTGCATGTTCTCCCCGTGTTGGCGTGGGTTTCCTCCGAGTGCTCCGGTTTCCCTCACAATTCCAAAGACATGCGGTATAGGTGAATTGGGTAAGCTAAATTGTCCGTAGTGTATGAGTGTGAATGAGTGTGTATGGATGTTTCCCAGTGATGGGTTGCAGCTGGAAGGGCATCCGCTGCGTAAAACATATGCTGGATAAGTTGGCGGTTCATTCCGCTGTGGCGACCCCAGATTAATAAAGGGACTAAGCCAAATAAAAGAAAATGAATAAATGAATGACCTGGCATGCATTACACATCTTTTTTTTAGTAATTTCCACAAATCCATTTGAACAGGGATTGTTCTGTCCTTCTGCATTTAATACATCATTGCTGAGTAAACATACCTTCATTCTGATTACATGCTTTAAGGTTAAGTGGTTTAAATGCTCTAGCACAGGGGTGTCAAACTCAGTTCCTGGAGGGCCGCTGCCCTGCACAGTTTAGTTCCAAACCCACTTACCTGTATGGCCTTTAAACAAGCTTAAAGGATTCAATAAGTTTCATTCATTCATTCATTTTCTTTTCGGCTTAGTCCTTTTATTAATCTGCGGTCGCCACAGCGGAATGAACCGCCAACTTATCCAGCATATGTTTTATGCAGCGGATGCCCTTCCAGCTGCAACCCATCACTGGGAAACACCCATACACTTCCATTCACACACATACACTACGGACCATTTAGCTTACCCAATTCACCTATAGCGCATGTCTTTGGACCTGTGGGGGAAACCGAAGCACCCGGAGGAAACCCACACAAACACGGGGAGAACATGCAAACTCCACACAGAAATGCCAGCTGACCCAGCCAAGGCTCGAACCAGCAACCTTCTTGCTGTGAGGCGAGAGCGCTACCCACTGTGCCACCATGCTGCCTCAATAAGTTTGATCAGGTGTTTAATTAGGGTTGGAACTAAACTGTGCAGAGCTGCGGCCCTCCAGGAACTGAGTTTGACATGCAGATTAAAAAAGAAAACGACAAATGGTGCTACAAAAAAGCAGCATCAGACAGATATTGCTCTTTTCTCAGTTGTTGAGATATGGGTATGTAGGAAGGAATAAGAGTGTACACTATCCCCCTAATTTCAGAAACGATGGTTAAGACTAGTCCAGACTAAATTGCATGAATTAGGTGTCTTAAATCGAATCAATTTGAAATAAAATAAAAAATCATA
>CAIGQW010054354.1:3282282-3303653 GCA_903798125.1 Danio choprae
CCTCACAGCAAGAAGGTCGCTGGTTCGAGCTGGACCAGTTGGCATTTCTGTGTGGAGTTTGCATGTTCTCCCCGTGTTGGTATGGGTTTCCTCCGGGTGCTGCGGTTTCCCCCACAAGCCCAAAGACATGCGGTATAGGTGAATTGGGTAAGCTAAATTGTCCGTAGTGTATGAGATTGAATGGGTGTGTATGGATGCAACCCCAGAGATGGGTTGCAGCTGGAAGGGCATCCGCTGTGTAAAACATATGCTGGATAAATTGGCGGTTCATTCTGCTGTGACGACCCCAGATTAATAAAGGGACTAAGCCGAAATTAAAATAAATGAATGAATATATATATATATATATTCATTCATTCATTCATTCATTTTCATTTCGGCTTAAAAATAAACAGGGGGGCTAATAATTCAGGAGGGCTAATAGTTCTGACTTCAACTGTACACTGATCAGTCAAAACATTAAAACCATCTGCTTAATATAGTCCCAATGCATTCCCAGGCAAGCAGAGAGACAAGAGAGTCCCCCTGCATGTCCTAGGTCTTCCCCGGGTCCTCCTCCCAGTGGGACAAACCCGGAACAAATCAGTTTCAGTTCCCTTTATTTTTTCACAGTCAATGTAATGCAAAACAAAATTACTTTACATCTTCACCCAGTAAGAACATGAAAAACATGTGGTTAGCACTGTTGTCTCACAGCAAGAAGGTCGCTGGTTTGGGTCCCAGCTGAGCCAGTTGGCATTTCTGTGTGGAGTTTGCATGTTCTCCCCGTGTTGGCGTGGGTTTCCTCCGGGTGCTCCGGTTTCCCCCACAGTCCAAAGGCATCTGCTATAGGTAATTGAAGAAACTTAATTGGCCGTAGTGTATGTGTGTGAATGAGTGTGTATGGATGTTTCCCAGTACTGGGTTTCAGCTGGAAGGGCATCTGCTGTGTAAAACATATGCTGGATAAGTTGGCGGTTCATTCCGCTGTGGCGACCTCTGATGAATAAAGGGACTAAGCCGAAGGAAAATGAATGAATAAATGAATGAATGAATGAATATTGACATGCTAATTTAACTGTTTATGCTTTTTATTACATACTGTCTATCAGTAATATTTAAAATGTGGTCCCGTTCAAAAGTCTTATAATAACAGAATAAAAACAGTCATGAAACTGCACTGATCTGCTCCTCAGGCTCCGGTACCGCCTGTCTGGTGGCAGGAGTGTGAGCAGACTATGGCCGGGGTGGGTTGGATCCCTTAAAATGCTGTTTGCCCTAGACAAGCATAGTTGTTGATACAGTTCCTCAATAGATGTCAAGTTTGACTCCAATAGACCTTTTAACTGACTTTATTATCTACTTTAGGGTGTTCTTGTCTGATACACGGCTGTTCTCATACCAGAGGTAGATGCCGTTTATCAGAACACTCTCAACAGCTCCTCTGTAGAAAGTTGTAGGGATTGATGGGCTGAGGTGTGCTCTTCTTAACCTTCTCAGAAAGTGCAGTTGCTGGTGTGCTTTCTTAGCTAGACAAGTGGAATGGAGAGACCAAGTCAAGTTCTCAGTCACATGAACTCCCAGGAATTTCACCTGCTGTACAGTCTCCACTGCAGTATTGTTGATATAAACAAGGGAATAAGTGGGCCCTTTCTTCCTGAAGTTGATCACCAACTCCTTGGTCTTTTCAACATTCAGAAATAAGTTGTTATTGCTGCACCACTTTGTAAAGAGCTTCACTTCCTTCCTGTACTTCCACTCATCATTGTCCCGGATGAAACCCATTATTTTGGCGTCATCAGCGTATTTGATAATATGATTTGTGCTAAGTTTTGCACAACAATCGTGGGTCATCAGAGTTTACAAATGGCGGACTCAAAACGTACCCCTGAGGGGAACCAGTACTCAGCAGAGAACTGTGGTCTCTTTGTCAACAAGTCAAGAATCCAGTTCAGAAGTGGTGTGTTCAGACCTAATGGTGCCAATTTTTTGACCAAGTGCTGAGGAATAATGGTATTAAAAGCCAAGCTAAAATTAACAAACAGCATGCGTACTGATTTATTTCTATCCTCCAAGTGTTCCAGGCTCAGAAGTGGGCAGGATGAAGGTGATATGATTTTTGACCAGTGCCTCAAAGCATTTCATTATTAATGATGTTAAAGCTATCGGTCGATAATTGTTTAAAGTTCAGGTGACTGAAGACTTTTTTGGAAATAGGATGATGGCAGAAGTTTTGTAGCATGATGGCACAGCAGCTTTATTCAGAGAGATATTAAATATATCCATCAGTACATGTGTTGTTCTGCACACCCTTTTAGTACTCCACCTGGTATTTTGTCAGGCCCTGCCGCCTTACCAGCGTTTACTTTACTTTCTTGAGGACATCAGTAGGATCAAAGCTTAGCACCTGCCCTTCATGCTACAATGTGGCCTTCACTGCTGGAGTATTATTAACAGCATCAAACCAAACATCAAAATCCCCAGGTAGGCATCCAGGAGGCATTTGAAACAGATCCCCGAGCCACCTCAACTGGCTTCTCTTAATGTGAAGGAGCAGCGGCTCTACTCCAAAACCCTCCGGGGTAACAGAGCTCCTCACCCTATCTCTGAGGGTGCATGTGCCCTGCCATCCTGTGCATGAAACTCATTTTCCACTTATATCTGAGATCTTGTTCTTTCAGTCATGATCCAAAGCTCATAACCATAAGTGAGAGTAGGAACACAAATGGACCGGTAAATTGAGAGCTTTGCTCAGCTCCTTCTTAACCAAAAGAGACCAGTACTGCTGCACTGATCCACCTGTCAATCTCACGTTCCACCCTTCCCTTACTTGTAAACTAAACCCCAACATACTTGAACTCTGAACTTCTCCAACTGGGGCAAGGACACTCCTCCAACCTGGAGATAGCAAGAAGCTACCTTGAATGTGCTGATTACATTAGGAAAACAGGCCAACATGCAAATAGCAGAGATGAAACCATGTGGTCCACGAACCAGCTAGAAAATCTGTCTATAAAAATAATGAACAGAACTAACAGCAAAGGGCAGCCCTGCTAGAGTCCAACATGCATTACTATACGAGAACAAGTATTACCAGCAGAGTATCCAATCATTATCAATTGGTTTGAGAAATTTGAGCCATGCTAATGCCAACATAATTTTCTACCTTATCAGGGACAATGTTATGGTTGAAACTATGAATTGCAGGACTGAGTTCTATTAATACTATAGAAAAAAAACAGCCGTGATCGGATGACCAAAGCAGCTGATTTGTAATTGATTAGCATAACTTCAGCGCTATGAAATAGTCTCAGTTCTGATTTCGATTCTTCACAAATACTGTTTTCTCTCTCTTAAAAAACGTACATCATTGTGTAGATACCATGGAGTGCATGAGAGAGACTACACAATGTAAGGAACTTAGGCCTAAACGTTTTTATTTGACGTTTGTCAAACCGTGGTCTGACCGGTTTAGGAGGATTCCCTGATGTCCCCGGAGACCTTCGTTCACCTTCAGAACACAAATTAAGATATTTTATTTAGGGGTCATGAGACATTCAGAAAAGGAACCAAAAATATTGTCAACACATTCCATGTGACTTCAGTGGTTTAACTGTAATCATTTGAAGCTCAAAGAACACTTTAATGAAGTAATAAATCTTAGGGGTTGGAAAAAAGAAGGTGATTAATTAACAGAATTTTATTTTTTAATGAACTAACCTTTTACTGTTTACTTGCTTTGCATGCTTTAAGGATGTTCCTCAGGTGCTTTGTCTCCATTTCCAAGCACTGGTCACTAAAATGAATGTAAAATTTGCAACACTGATCTCTACTTAAGACTTTTTATATAACTGTAACAACACATAGTAATTTATCAACAAAGAAAGAATGAAAAATGCAGCAAAGTCGTTAAAATCACCCCCTATACCACTGGCTTTACTTGGAATTCGCATTTAGTGAAGTTTGTGCCCCTAAAACTTCCCTCAAAGTCTGTTCTCCTTTCCTCTCAGCGACAGCCATTCACTATGCCATATATAGTGCACCTGATGAGTACTGAACATGAGTCTGAGTTTGAATACTGAGTGCGCCTCTTTAGCATCATTATGAAACGTTGCAAACTGCTAGTAATTGTAGTAGAATGCAGGCGCCATCTTCTGGTGAACTGCGGGAAATCATGTGCCACAACCCTCACAATGTATTATTGGCATTCTCCCGCCACTGGGAGTTTTATGAGTGCACTCAATGATGTCCATTATAGATTCGGACACCACTACAGATGGCTGTCCACTCAATTAGCCCCCAATTTAAGGGTATAAAGTGAGAGTTTGGAAGTCCTTCAATTCTGAGTATATAAATAAGTGCCAGTAATTGTTGAAACGATTTATTGTTTGGCTAATCAATGTAAATGTATAACGTTCAGAAGACTGTTGAGAGAAATATTCTTAGCCCTCCCCAGATAGCACACATGCGTCGCAGAGACGTCTGCTGGACATCCACGTTTTCATCTGGGAGACGTCTTATTTAAGGCGTTTGCTATTCTGGAAAACGTCATATAGACGCCCTTGTCAGACATTCAAACAACATCTATGCAATGCATCGCAGATGTTCATTATTAGAATGTTAGGTCTGTGAGACATCTTATTTATGTAGCATAGACGTCATTTTTTATTTTTTTATTTAGACATTCCCTCATCCATACTGCTATAAATAATAGCAACAGTTACACTGATTATACATCCGTCTACACATATATAATAAGCTTAAGTATTTTCAGCTGAAGAGTCATTTGTAGAGTTTTATTATATTATAATTTTGTTTTTTTTTTAACAAAACCAATTAAAAATTTCAGGAGTTCAAGATTCATCGTATAGACGGCGTATAGAGGTAAAGAAGACGCCTCATTAACAAATAAAAACGTTCGATCGAATGTGATGTTTAGCAGATGTTACGATCTTTCCAAGACGTCTTCGTGACGTACGTGTGCTATCTGGGTCCTGTTGTCTTAGAATCCTGTATTCAATCCTCAAATATACTTAGCATGAAGAAACAACCTCATCTTCATCACAAACTATGAATGTCTAGGATTTCCCTCATCAGTATGGAGTATTTAATCAATGTTTAATCAGAGGAAATCGCTAGTTTTTTGACTAATGTAAAGGGTATATTTACTAATGCCAAAACTACCTGCATACGTGTAAAATGATTTTAGCCAGACAGTATTCCTATAGGTTAAATTAGCAGATTTTTATTATACGTGTTGGAGTGTGCATGTGTGTGGCATGGTTTTTGTGGTGTAAAAATGGTTTTATCGCTGGCGGTCAGTTTATAACTGAAGGACAACCGGTGTAACCTAAATGTGTAAAGCCTTCATGAAAATGGAAACTGTTTTTGTTTTGTTTCTTCTAATGCTGTGGTCATGTTAGAAAGTCACCAAACTTCAAGATAACATTTTTTCTTTTAAAATTATTCTATTAAATTGGAGCCCGGGTCATCTTTGACCCACAAGTCAACAGGAAGGTTAATGAAACAGAAACAGTATGATACCACCATCATCAGCAGACTAAACCTCAACACATGATCAATCATAGAGAATTCTTGATGAGCCACATCAGCCATTTCTCTCTTGATACCAGCAGTAGTCGACAGTTAAAGTGAATACACATACACAGTTTTTATTTATTGCATTTATTTGTACACAATTGAATAAAAGGACACTAATACTTTAAATGGGGCCTCACGGTGGCGCAGTGGGTAGCACGTTCTCACAGCAAGAAGGTCGCTGGTTCGAGCCTCGGCTGGGTCAGTTGGCGTTTCTGTGTGGAGTTTGCATGTTCTCCCCGTGTTGGCGTGGGTTTTCTACGGGTGCTCCGGTTTCCCCCACAAGTTCAAAGACATGCGCAATAGGTGAATTGGGTAAGCTAAATTGTCCGTAGTGTATGTGTGTGAATGAGAGTGTGTGGATGTTTCCCAGTGATGGGTTGCAGCTGGAAAGGCATCCGCTGCGTAAAACATATGCTGGATAAGTTGGTGGTTCATTCCGCTGTGGCGACCTCAGATTAGTAAAGGGACTAAGCCGAAATGAAAATGAATGAATAATACTTTAAATCCATTAAGAGCAATATTAATGCAAGAAGTAACACTGTGCTTTAAATATTAGCGAAATGCTAATGCATGTCTTTTTGTAAAACTGCTTTGAGAAAACTCTCATTTGTAAAATTCATTCAGAAGCAGTGGGGTTCTGGCAATTTAAGCCCATCACAGACAATTTTTTAGAAACTTTTTCTTCTTCTCAGGCATAAATGTTATTCAATGCAACATCTTGAAGGAGAAATCTGACATTTATCAGTCTGGATGCACAACAGAAAGTATACATCAAAGTTCGCAGCTATTTCATCCATGCCAAATGGAGTGTGGGAACGATTACAGCATTTTTGTGACCACACATGAAGGACACAACAAAAACCGAGCAGTTTATAATTATTCAGCTCTTCAGTGTATGTTTAACTATAAATGCTCCATCTGTTGGGACAATACATTTATTGCACTGACAATTTTATGCAAAACTTTCACAGTAAAACAACGCAGACTCATTGCCAAATTTAGCCATTTGTGTTACGCATGTTGAGATTTAAAAAGCAGTAGGTTTTGATTCAAATCTTGACAAAGAACGTTTTTAAAACTTAAGACTTAAATTGGACAGTTCACCCAAAAATGAATATTCTGTCATCATTTACTCACCCCATTTGTTCTGGGTTTTGTTTTACTATGGATGTCAATGGCTACCCGTACCCCAACATTATTCATTCTTTCATGTTCAGCAGAAATAAGAAACTCATAAAGATTTGGAACCACTTGAGGGAGAGTAATTAGTGACTACCCCTTTAAAACTCAAATGCTTCGATTTGAAAAAGACTACGGCATCATCACAGTTTCAGGGTTACCTAAATGCTCAGTAGTGCTGCATTAAAGGCGTTTCATATTAAAAGTTTGTTTAAAAACTCCACTCCTTTCAGGCTCCTGTGAAAATCTGGCCCACAATGTGTTTGGTAATGCAGGGGCCATTTGGTTTCAACAGAAGCCGCAGTGTATCCCACCTGTGAGGTCAGTAATACTGCCTGAAGTTATCAGACGTTTGAGAAAAACGGTCTCTTCCTGTACATTATGCATGGCTTCCTTTAAAATGGTTGTCATTGGGACGCTGTCATAGTAATGAAGAGGAATCTCTTTCTGGCTGAGGTTATAGCCAAAGCCTGCTAGGCTCACCTCGTCACATAAGTATGTTGCCAGGTTGAGAGCTGTAACCCCTAATGTAGGGATATTCTAGAAAGAAAAAACAAATGCAAGAAATTAATTCAAATGTCTCTCTTAGCCAATAAAACAGACCAAAAAGGAACTGACCTGATCCCAGCTCCAGAGCCGTTTTTTAGGCTCAGGATAATGAAGCAGATCCAACGCAATCTCACGAATAATCTGGGGATTCAGAAGATGGAACTGGGAGGTCTTGACTGGAATGCTCATTGGCACATTCTGCCAGAAAAACAGCCTGTCCCACAGCGACTGAAAGATGATTTTACATTTGATATTTACGCATACTGCACTGAACACGTCTCAGAATTCATGTTTTTTTTTTATATGAACACAAATATAAAAGAACACTCACAACTGATGTCCTGCTGATCATCGCACGAAGCCAGTGGAAGTCTACAGACTTGAATATCACAGCCACATATTTGAGGTCTGGATCCGTGTCTTCCCAGACCTTCGGGCAGCTTTCAGGGTAACTCATCCTGATAGTGGTGCGGTTCCCAACATCTGCACTGAAGTCTTGAAGAGGACCACTGTTCAGTCTGTACAGAAATAGTCTAAATGTTTCCTCTACACTCTCGGACACATGCACTCGAACAATTTTGAAACTTTGATCCTAAGAGAGACTAAAGCTTGTACACATTTACAATACATATGTGCCCAATCAAAGGCGCTTTAATGAATATTATCATTATAAATTAATGTCTTTGTAAGATTTGTAGATATTGTAATGCCCTCACACATGCATTTGTCAACTCAAACCTATTTGCCTAGCTCAGTATTTCGTTCTTGTTGTTCACGAAAGAATGGCGTGGTTCAGCGTTGACATCTTGTGGACAAAATAAGCAGTGCAAAAACATGTTAAAATGATAGTTCACCCAAAAATCTAAATGTCCTGTTAATTTACTCACCCACAAGTCATCTAAGATGTAGGTGACGTTTTTTCTTCAGTAAAACATTAAAGAAGAGCTCAATCCGTTGTGCATGGCAATTCATATAATTGCAGTGAATGGTAATAGTTATTTTTAGATTCAAAATAACATACAAATGAGTCCAAATCAACAACCATGGCTCCTGATGACACACTGAGGTCTTGTGAAGTGAAATGATGTGTCCATTCATTCTTTCAAACATCTTTGTTCAAACTTATTTCTTTATAAAGCACTTTAGGGCAGCACGGTGGCAAAGTGGGTAGCACAATCGCCTCACAGCAAGAAGGTCGGTGGTTCGAGTCGGTGGTTTTCCCCGTGTTCATCCAATCAGTCAGTAAATGGCATGACCCCTGTCACAATGGGTAATGGGTACTCCATGGTAAAGTAGTTCATTAAAGCTGAAAACTTTTAAATAATAAAATGGCCAATTCAGAGTCGGGGCAGCACGGTGGCGCAGTGGGTAGCACAATCGCCTCACAGTAAGAAGGCCGCTGGTTCGAGCCCCGGCTGGGTCAGTTGGCGTTTCTGTGTGGAGTTTGCATGTTCTCCACGTGTTGGCGTGGGTTTCCTCCGGGTGCTCCGGTTTTGCCCACAAGTCCAAAGGCATGCGGTATCGGTGAATTGGGTAAGCTAAATTGTAGGTGTGTTGTGTATGGAAGTTTCCAAGTGATGGGTTGCAGCTGGAAGGGCATCCGCTGCGTAAAACATATGCTGGATAAGTTGGCGGTTCATTCCGCTGTGGCGACCCCAGATTAATAAAGGGACTAAGTCGAAAAGAAAATGAATGAATGAATGAAGCACTTAACAACCACCAGAGAGCAGACCAAAGTGCTCGGTCTCCTCTGAGCTTACGCTTAGCATTAGGCACTCTAAGAAGCTGATCTGCTGATCTAAGAGAGCGAGAAGGTACGTAGGGCAGTTCAGATATAAATGGAGGGGTAGAAGCACTTATAGATTTAAAAACAAACAAAAGGATTTTAAAATGAATTCTGTATTGTACAGGCAGCCAGTGAAGTGAGGATAAAATGGGGGTGATATGTTCAAATTTGTGACTCCCTATCAAAATTTGTGCTGCAGCATTTTGCACCAACTGCAGGCGAGCCAAAGAAGACCCACTTATACCCACATAAAGAATTGCAGTAATCCAGGCGAGTGGTGATAAAGGCATGGATTATAGTCTCAGAATGTTGCCTTGAGAGAAAAGGCTTTACTTTTGCCAGCTCTCTTAGCTTAAAAAAAAAAAAAAAAAAAAAAAAAAAAAAATTGACTTTACAACTGCCCCTATCTGACTATTCAACTTTAAGTCAGGATCAAGTTTAACCCCAAGGTTTGTGATAGTCGGTTTGATGTACTGGGCTAAAGCATTCAAATCAACCAAAGAAGTTCCAGTAATATCCCCAAAAAACCATAACTGTTAAATTAAACATCATTTGCAATATTATTAGCTTTAATCCACAGCCTGGTCAAACAGTTCTCGACTCGTGCGACTAGTCTAATTGGTCGCTTTTGATAACAAATGCCGGAGGGTGCGTTTGGACGGGAGGTCAGGTGACACAGTTTGTTGACAGATATTGGTGATTACATAACCAGTCCTCGCTCTTTCGTCATCAAAAGCGACTGAACTGCAATTAGACTACAGTCGCACATGCGCCGAGATCTGATTGACCAGGCTGTGGATTTAAGCTAATATTATTGTGAATATAAAATAGTGTTAAATTTCTTACACAGTCCAATTGTTTTGCTTCACGAGACCTCAATGTGTCAACAGGAGCCACGGCTATTGATGTGTACTTGTTTGTGTGTTGATTTTTTTATTAATTTTAAAAAATCACTATCACTACTTACTGCCAATTACCATGCATCAAGGATTCAGCTAAAAATCTTTTTTAATCTTCTACTGAACAAAAAAAGTAAGTAAATTAACAGAACATTCATTTATGGGTGAACTATCCCTTTAAGTGCACGTGTGAGCTAATGTAGGTGTTGTATGCATTGTGTGCATGATTATAACAATCTGGGAATTAACAAATGAATATTTAAGGGGGATTCACACCAGAAATGTCCAATAAAATCAGCCGCAGACCCACACGTTTCAGCACACACTAGATTCAGACCACTACATCCAGGCCTCCAAGGGGGAGGGACATATGCTTTGAGTAGATTGATTATGGCTAGAAGTGCTACAGCTCTGGCTACTGAGAATGTGCACATAAATGTACAACAACAAATACAGGGTTTTTTTATTACTGTAAGGGGTAGGTTTAGGGTTGAGGTAGGTGTAGATATTAATAAAACTGAATAAAATTGAACAAACAAACCAAGTCTCGCAACTTAGTCAAAAACGTAATGGTTAATTATATTGATTTAAATTAATATTGATTAAAATTTATTATGTATTAGTATTTTGTGTATAGTTAATAAATATTGTACATAAATCTTGTTGACATTGTTGGGATAGATCATTTAACGATACAAAACTGCAACTGATCCTTCATTACCCATATATGGTTCACCCCAACCTGACCTGGACCTAGTGGTCTGGTTCTAGTGGCCTAAACCTGTGTGGGTATGAATACCTGAATATATCTCAAAAAGTCTTTTAGTTTACTTACTTTGGTACGGACCAAACACAAAGTAGATTTTTTTTATTTGGTGTGATTTGCTTTCACACCCTATTTGCAGGTCAATCAGATATTGTAAACAAAACCACACGTGTGCTAAAGTCATTCATCTAGAAAATTCTTGCACTCCCGTGGCGGAGAATTCAGTTTGGTTCTCACTGTTTATTAATTTACTAATGGGGATTTATTGTAAAGTGTTGGCTATTGTACTTTATCATCCATTTGCAATTTATTTTAGTTGGTTAGAACAAAAACTCCTTTAAATATGGAAAATATTCCTTCTACTGCGTGTCAATGCTTTTATTTAGAACACGATTTAAATCAGCCTTTAGGCTCGATAGTCAGGCATGCTCCTGTTGGTCCTCAATCTGGCAACCTGCGCTTGTGTGTGTTTTGAACCAGGAATGCAATACCTAGTTCAACCATTGGGTGTCAAACTTACATACTGCACCTTTAAATTCGCACCAAAGTGAGAAAAGAAAACTTAAGTACAAATCAATCGAACCAAACATGATGGTGTGAATACAATAAGAAAGCTAATTAGTCAGGTTCAATAAGGGGAATCTCTTTTTTGTGTGTGTGGCATTGTTCTATTATTCTGAATGAAAAGATCAAGTGAAGATAAACCAGTTCAGAATTAACTGTCAGCAAAGTGATTAACATCTTAAATTTACTGCCCCTATATCTCTTGCACCAAATGAATAGTGTAATAGTATGCTTGTGTTAAGAATGAGTTTGTTCACAGGTGACAACATGAGCAAAATGACCGCCGTTTACACAGATTCTGTTAAAACAATTGTTAAAACAGTGATGTCTTATGCATGCCAGGCAAGTAGTTGGCAATGTCACCTTGTGAAAAAACCCTACACACCAGCAAACACACAGATTGTTATACTGTACTGCAGTTTGTCATTGTTCTTTTTGTCATCAAGTAATTTGCGTGTGTAAAGACTGGAAAAGTAATGTAATACAAGAGCATGACTTCTCACAAAGCCCTGTTTTGCTGACAATAATTACATATTTCGACAATATTCAAAAACTTATAGCGCTTAAATCTGTTTGCATTAATAGTTAATTTCCTTGCAATATGTAGAATCCACATGGCTGCTATTAAAGGTAGTGTTACGTGCCTGGGGGTGTTGCTTTGTTGTTCCCTCCTCCACTTTCCGTTTTATTTGCTGTCTGCTATCCTTCTAAAATTCTAGGTGTTCTGATTGGCTCGCAGAGTTTTCAGGAGTGGACCAATGAGGAATAGATGAGTGTCATATTAGTGCTCCAGTGATGACTCAGATCAGATTGAGGGGAATCCTTCATCTCTTGTCACTGCTCTCCGTCTTTTGTGTGACACTTGTGTGTATAAAGTGTTCTCTGGTTTCATTGTTTTGAGTTATATCTGTTCTGAACATCCTAAATAAACGGCTTAAATGTTCTAAAAGTGAAGTGAAAGCGTTAAATTTTTTTATTAACTTTGATTTGGCACCGCTTACTTTCCTTCCTCTCTATAAGGATTGTTTCAATTTGCTTGTTCGTTTCTACTGCATTTGTTGTACACATTTGTAAATATACTTATATATATATATATATATATATATTTTTTTTTTTATATATTTTTTTTTCATTGTTCTATTAATTATTGTAAATAAAGTGAACCACTTTTTGACATGTCCGTTGTCTGTTTCGATTCATAGCAGCTAACGTCTCAGGAGAATTAAACAGTTATAGGGTTGTCATAATTATGTTTAGCCCTTCTTCATCCTCTGAGCCACACAGGGCGTAATGGGTAGAAATTATATTTCTTTTTGCCATTTCAGAGCAATAAATAATAAGAAATATATAACATATAAACATTCAATGGATGAAAAATATCAAAACATAGGTGTAATTATACACTCAGCTCTCTAGGTCCTTCAACAAAAAAATAAATAAATAAATAAATAAAAAAATCACAAATTAGGAGGAGCACACTCTTACCTGATGATGATATCAAAACGATTAAGAAGATGTCCAAGTCCTAATCCTTTCAGTATCCCTCCATTTCCGATCACTACACACCGTCGACAATCTGGCCCTCCAAGCCTCTGTTCAGAAGAAGCTGGCAAGAGGTTCAGGATTTCCTGAAGTTTGTTCTTCATATCCAGGAACCCAAATGGTGGAGGATACTGGAATATTTGTTCATTTAACATTGTGTTCTTGTTCAAAAAGGGATCTATTGCTGGTGTGGAGCTGTAATGTTCAGTTTCTAATCTCTGCCGGGCAAAAGAAGGCCTGCATTCTTTGGCCAGTATCTCCTGGACATGGGAATGGACGTGCTGCAAGTGAAACAAAAATATACTCATTTCAATAGTGGTTTCATTTCATCTTTTGGCATTCGCGTACAGGCACTACTTTGTTTTAGGTCCTAGCTGAAAGAAAATGTCATAGTTTATTGTTTTAAGGCACAACATGTTATTTTAACCACTAGAGGGTGCATATACACAACAAACAAAGGCATAGTTTGATGACGCTGTGATGAGTGTTATGTGATGATTCTCATGGGCCTTAATTACAATTAGCCTAATGGCAAAAAAGAACATGGTCTGTGCCACTAGTTAAAATAGCTTATTCAAACATTCCTCTAAACATTTGGCATAATGCAAGTACATAAGTCAGCAAAATATATATTACACTGTAGTGGTTTCTGGATATTTTAATGAAGAAAATCTTACACATTGTGCCTTATCAGATTTCCCTCTCTAAGTTAAGAGCATGTCAGATACCTTGACTTTCATTGGCTAAAAAGCTGAATTTTCATGACCTACAGTACAATGAACAGAAAAACAGGCATCTGCTGTGTTGAGCAGTCCCTCCAGAATTTCGCGATTCTGCAATTGCTGAATTTAATGCAAATCAAGCAAATGGGGCAAAATTTACAGGAGCTTGCTATTTCTTTTATTGATGCAGTTGTCCTTTAGATTTGGCCAGCCAGAGCACTGTTCAAATTCCTTTCATGCCATCTGCATTGTTTTATATAAAAAAAAACATCATATTTGAGCATAGAAAGCGCTCATCTGGTGTGCAATACCTTGAGTTGTCAGACACAGCATGGCGTTGTGCTTATCCTTAGGTGTGTAACCTTCTTTAGATGCATCATGTGACATTATTGCAATATGCACTCAGCCAAAGCCTATTAGAAAAAGACTACTGTACGTTTGTTGTATCGATCATTCATTCATTCATTTTCATTTCAGCTTAGTCCCTTTATTATTCTGGGATCGCCACAGCGGAATGAACCGCCAACTTATCCAGCATATGTTTTACGCAGCGGATGCCCTTCCAGCTGCAACCCATCACTGGGAAATTGTATCGATCAATAAAACTAGAAAATTACCATGATTTCTCTAATTTTTTTATTTGCTTATTAATCAAACATGATGCGGAAGGTTTTATATGGTTAAGAAGTAAATATTTGCTCTCTTTGTTTCAGTGTTCACTTTATATTAATTACAGAAACCAATGAAGGTCAAAAAAAGTCATGAAGAACAAAGATGTGCAAATTTGTGTATGTTTTCACAGCCAAACAGCACAAAAGATATTGCTGCTAATTTTGAGAAAAGGCACCGCAATAGTTAGAGAATGCTTCGGTTGACAAATGGGAAAGAACTAAGGGGGCAGTAAAAAACAATAGCAAAAAATTAGTCAAAATGAAATCCATTATTAAAGAAATATTAATATGGATAAATGTGTAAACACGGTTATATTTATTGCCTTAAAGTAGGTATCATCAATATTCATTCATTCATTTTCATTTTCCGCTTAGTCCCTTTATTAATCAGGGGTCGCCACAGCGGAATGAACCGCCAACTTATCCAGCATATGTTTTACGCAGCGGATGCCCTTCCAGCTGCAACCCATCTCTGGGAAACATCCATACACACCTATTCACTCATACACTACGGACAATTTAGCTTACCCAATTCACCTGTACCGCATGTCTTTGGACTTGTGGGGGAAACCGGAGCACCCGGAGGAAACCCACGCCAACACAGGGAGAACATGCGGTATCATCAATATGTATAATAAAACGACATCATTATTTCACTTTAAATCACTAAAAGCCCCAGTATATGTCAAACAAACAATGACATTTGTTCTTCGTTTGACTGTTTTCAAATACTCCAACAATCCCAAACTGTAGTAGATTGGGTTGTTAATGTGCCATAATGCCATATCTTTACATTGTTTTCTATTTGCCACGGACAGATTCAGATTGGAACAATGATTAAAACTTGAAGACGTGGCATGATGCGGTGGTGCACACCGAGACTCCCTAGGAGTCTTTAAGATCTCTTCATGAGCGATTGTTCAGGTGCTGACACATACAGTATGTACCAGCTCTGCTACTCGACCCTCCAGTAAATTCATGTTGCTAACTAGGTGTTGTTGTGCTGGATTTTGCTCTCCTGTCTGACCTCTGTGAATATGAGATACAAATCAAAATCGCACAGAGTTCCAGAACACACCCACTGATTGCATAATCATCACGGACCAATTGTAGCTCAATAGTGTTTAGGACCGAAAACAAACTTGACCATAAGGTTCGTTTTGGTGAGCTGCTTTGGACTGCTGAAACGAACTCCGTATTGGCTGGATTTTGTTCAAAATTATGTCATTTTAGTTCATTCTTTGATTTATTTTTTTAAGTATACCTGGGCCTTAAATCAATCAACTGTAGAATCTGTAACACGGGCACTTTTTAACATGATCTGTAACATATACATATGCATTCTGGTGCTTGAAGTGTGATGTTTTAATGCTATGCAGATTAGAAAGGGAAACACAAACAAAAATTGGTGGGGTACAGGGCCACTGATCACAGATAGAAAGTAGTCAGAGAGCAACATTGTACAGTGTACTTGGAATTTTATATCGGTGTGGAAATCTGAAAAAAGCAAACAAACATAAAAATTACCTTTAGAACGTTTTTGAGAAGTGTTCAATGTGCCTTACTTGTATATGGCCAATTTTCATTCATTCATTTTCTTCTCGGCTTAGTCCCTTTATTATACTGGGGTCGCCACAGCGGAATGAACCGCCAACTTATCCAGCATATGTTTTACGCAGCGGATGCCCTTCCAGCTGCAACCCATCACTGGGAAACATCCACACACACTCACTCATTCACACACATACACTACAGACAATTTATCCTACCCAATTTACCTATAGCGCATGTCTTTGGACTGTAGGGGGAACTGGAGCACCCAGAGGAAACCCACATGAACAAGGGGAGAACATGCAAACTCCACACAGAAATGCCAACTGACCCAGCCGGGGCTCCAATCAGCACCCTTCTTGCTGTGAGGTGACAGTGCTAACAGTGCATACATTCAAATGATCATTTAAAATCATTTCATTTTAAATAAGTCAAAGATTCTGATTATAAAAGGGCCATTAAAATCTACATTCACAATTGTTCTTTTATAGAACACTGCACAATGTATCATAATTTATCTGTGCATATGGCATATGTGACATCTAATCTGTCCATGACTTGTAAATGGACAATGCACCCTTCAGATTTGAAAGATCCAGACATCTCTTCTGTGATGTGTGCCACTTTTACCATTGTAAAAACATCTCACAAATGGGACAACAGATTAGGGAAGTGACGATGGCAAATTTTTAGAGCAACCACCAGCAGTGATGTGGCACTAAGTATGTTGTTGGTTCAATTTACATTGTAAATAATAGTCTAACACTTAAAAGTACAAATGAAATCAAAACTAACCATATTGATTTTCTTAGCTCACATTGCTAGTTTTGTGGTAAGAATTCATCTGTGCATGCCATAAAATAAAATAAAATAAATAAAGTGTGTGTGTGTGTGTGTGCGCACCCTTGTAATCTAAAATTAATATCTGAAAATGCACTTCCAGTTTGTTTTCAGTTAAATTCTTAGATTACGTCAGATTACTTGCTTCACTGTAAAAAAATTAACAAAAGAAACACATGAACTGAACAATACACACGCATACCAAACTGTAACAAGAGAACAGACTATTTTTCGACTTTATTTCGTCCATATTTATACATGTATAAACTAGGGATGCACTGATCCCAATACTTGGATCGGATATCGGTTCGATACCACATATTTTTTCTGGATCAGGTATCGGCCAGCTGGTACCGATCCAAATGCGATTTTGCGAGTGCGCTATATTCTGTGTAATTTCTAAGCCAACAAAAGCCATGAAGGAAGCCTATTATAAGGCACTAGAAAGTTGTCATGTAGGCCTAATATATCCCAAATGTTCTGAAGCCATTGGATAGTTTAATGTGAAGTAGATGAATATTAAAGTGGTGAAATTTATGGTCAATTCAGCGCTTCCCTCCGCTGCGCCTGTCAATTATTCTCCATTCATTCACAATTCAAACTGTGCGTCGCATTCGTTTGACAACACAAAAAACTCTCAAAGACTATTTGTTTCTTAGTTTAAATAATCAGTGGAGAAATGCATTTAGTTTTGCATTAAATGGGTTCATTTTGACCCGCAACAAGGAGTTCATTGCTGTTTTTAAATCATGTTGTGCTGTGTCTGTTAGATCAGCAGATTGCATTCACAACAATAGTGTAGAGAGGGTTATTACCTGCTCTTCACATATAAAGTAGGCCTACCTGAAATTTTAAATTAGGAAAGGCTCAATAACACATTGGACAGATCCTCAACGCACTGATTTCTTCCCTTTGTGCTGCTAAGTGTTTTGGAAGTGTTCGCAGATACAGGAGGGCTGCGCGTTGTGTCTCAGTGATGCATCAAGCGCTTCATTCACGCACCGGTTGCGCAGACCCGATGTGCGACGCTTTAATTTTCACAGAAAATTATTTAGCCTAATATAGGCTACTATGAAAATATTTCACTGTAATTTTATTTATATTAATAATTTATTTAACAGACTAGTTTGTCTTTTGCCGCTGAAGTATAAGCGGACCTTGGTTTTGAACTTCACCTTAAATATTCTTGTTTATTTTGTAGATAACTGACCAACAAAAAATAAGATACAATGAAGATACAAATGATACCAAACTAAATTCGTTCCAAAAAGATAATTTTTCAGACAAAAATATATGAACAATGAACAAAACCGTGCGGGTGGATGATTTGCTTCGCTCCATGGAAAATAAGGATTTAATTAATGCTCCACTGCAGTTGTTGTATTACAAACCTGTCATATATTTAATACATGTTTAATGCAAGTCATTATTTTAAAAATTATTTCTTGAGCATCTGATTTTTTTCTCTGTGCTGGTGTGCTTTCATTTTCTCCATCTCACTCACGGCGAGTTTAGGTGAGGTAGTGTTTAATAAGTAAAACTGCCCTCAGACAGTTTAGTTTAGTCTGCGTCAAACCTGCAGGTAAATTTCAGGCTTTGCTAAAAAGCTGGTTATTTTATCAACGATTAGGGTCAATAGTGGTAGCCTATTACAGATTTCAAAGAAAAATCTTAATATTAAAAATGGAAACATAAGCTGGACCACAACAGATCATATCAATGTCATAACGAATGCTCAAATAATGTAGCCTAGTTTACAGTAAGCATCATGTTTTTAGTTAGACTGTGCCGTCTGTCATATACAGTAGGCCTATAGATCTGGTATTTTTACTAAAGAAGATATATTATTTGAGTTTATCACCAGAACTATAGAAACTGTATTAAGTTTAAAAAAAAATAAATAAATAAAACGGCACAGTATCGGGGTCGGATCTGTATTGGTCGATACTCAGAATTTTGGTATCGGGATCAGATCGGTTCCAAAAAAATGGTATCAGTACATCCCTAGTATAAACACATATAGACTCACACATACAGTTGCATGCGTGTGCTCTGCTCTATACTATGGGAAACAGCAGTCCTCGCTTGTCATTAAAAATATAGCTCACCCAAAAGTGAACTTGAATAAACTTCAAACTCTTGTTCCAAACCCGTTTTAATTTCTTTCTTCTGTTCAACACAAAGCAAGATATACAGAAGAATGTTGAACAACTACATAGCGGTTTTGTTCCTTGTTTGAATGACAGTGGCTGCTTTTATCCAACATTCTTCAAAATATCTTAAAATAAATATAAATTCATAAAAGTTTAGAACCCCTAGTGTGTGTGTGAGAAAAAAAATATGGAGTTTTTCTTTTTTAGGTAAACTATTCCTTTTATGTTTATTGCCTTTATTTATTTGATGCCTTTATGTTATTTCTAATATAATATTATTACTTTTTTAGGTGTTTTTTTTGCAAACCACCGCAGTGCTGTGGTTGTACTATGAAAAAGGTAACAGTTTGATTAAAGGTGTTTACATGTCTGTACTCCACTTCAATAATGCGACTGAAATAGGAATATTCCACATGTCTTTATTGGATTTCTGTTTAGTTCGATCATGACTTTAGTCAGATTAAGGTCAGCAAAAATCGCTGTTTACATGGTGAACTCTTAATCAGAGTATTGTCTTAATCATATTAAAATCTAAGTATTGGTAAACATACTGAATGATTATTTGCTCCCCACAAACAAAATCCCGTCTTATATTTTTCCATGTTTGAGAAGCCTGTTCACTTGGATTTGCCAAAATTCTGAACAAACCTAACGCAAAATCCATAAAAGTACAATTCATATGGAACATATATAAATTGGTTTAAGAACATCTTGATCTGATGTAAAAGTAAAAAAAGATGACTTGCCTTTCTGTATTTGTTGTCTACTGGCACTTCAACTGGTTTTAGTTCCGTATGAAAGGAAGGCAGTTTTAAAAACGCCAGTGACATCAGTGCCAAGCTCAGTAGAAGAATCACCATCCTTTTGCTAGGGCAAAAAGGGTAAGTTACTTAAATTTACTCTACATTAAAACATTAACCTTACTCCATTAATGATTTACAAGAAAGAAAGTCATATTAGCATTGGGTCTACAGTTTACCTGGGATAACAGTTGCATTGTTTCATGACTTTCCTCATGGTTCCTGAACACGAAGTCGTCCGTATACTGCTTGTCCTCAAATTAAGAGGTCTTCGTTTGAGTGAGCAGAAAAAGAAGAACAGACCGATCACTTAAAATAGTACAAACAACAGTTGTGAAACTATTAAAAAGGAATCAAGTGGTTGTGCATAGATGCACATAAAATGGTGAGCAAACAGAATGGGACCGCAGTAATTCTGACTAACAGATGAGCTTCGGTAAAACAATTTGCATGAAAAAGCAGAAGCACTTTATATATCTTAGCCACTTACTATCATACAATAAACTGATGAAAAGACAACCCATGAACAGTGTGTTGTAGCTGGCTGAAGCAGTGAGGATAGACTTCATTTCGTTTCACAGTTGACTTTTTGTTTAATATAACTGAACAATGCTATTTTTTTTTGTATTTACATTGAAAGCCAATTAATATACAATTATAGAAAAGTATTTTATGGCTAGACAAGTGCCGGTATTTGCAGTAATGAATATGCAAAAGACTGTTATTGCAGGCACTTCAAATACTGTGAAATTTTAATAATTCATCTAATGGAGAAAATAAGTGTGTTTTAGTGTTTTTGTTATTTGAAAACCATAAAATGTTTTATCAACACTAACAAATACAATTATAATACTGTATACAATGAAAAAAGATTATAGAATGAAAATGTTATACTTCCTATGTGCCTAATGGTCACCAATGGTTAATTTCTTTAATGAAGAATACATTTAAAACAGCAACATTACGAATAGGCCTGGGTAGTATTACAGTATATAATGCTACCAGATACTAAATTGTCAACTGTTATAATTTTTTTGTAAATAATTAAGTTTTATTTAATGTGTATGAGTTACATACAGTGTGTGTGTGATTCGGAGCAAGGTGCTCCTCATAAGACGCTGTATAAGCACTGACTGGAAAAGTCAAGGTTCTAAAACCGCAAACATTTTCTGTTATACCATTCCTATGGTGTACAGCGGGGAAAATAAATATTGAACATGTCACTATTTTTCTCAGAAAACATATTTCTAAAGGTGCTGTTGACTTGAAATTTTCCCTGGATGTTGATAACAAATCAAAGAAATCCATATATGCAAAGTAAATAATTAGTTTAAAAATCAAGTTATGCGTTATAAAATAAAATGACAGAGAAAAATTATTGAACACATGAAGAAAGGGAGGTGTAGAAAAGCAGTGAAAGCCCAGACAGCAGCTGAAATCTCTCAGTAGTTCTTCAGCAACCGTCCGCCCTTCCTCAGTGTAAATGAATATTAGCTGCTTAAGTCCAACATCTACATTACAGGATGATGAAGATGAAACCAGGGTGGACATTACAGCAAGACAATGATCCAAAACGCAGCCAAGGAAACTCTCAAATGCTTTCAGAGAAAGAAAACCAAGCTGCAGAATGGCCCAGCCAATGACCTGACTTAAATCCAGTAGAAAATACAAAATAAAGATCAGATTTGATAGACGAGACCCACAGAACCATCTAGATTTGTACACTCTGTTGAAGTCTGTGAAAAACTCACACCTGAGCAATTCGTGTG
>CAIGQW010054354.1:3308795-3328841 GCA_903798125.1 Danio choprae
AAAGAAAGAAAGAAAGAAAGAAAGAAAGAAAGAAAGAAAGAAAGAAACCTGAGGTACATATTTAATATTGATATGTCATTTTTGCATACCAAGTCTGAATAAACAAAACGCATTACATGTACTTCACACTGAAAGACAAACATTTGGATTAATAAAATATATTTCATCTTTTAAGAAACATCTGTTATGGTCATCAGACATGTCCCGGTATTTAATTAATAATATACTATACTGGGCAACATGGTCGCCCAATGATTAGCACTGTCACCTCACAGCAAGAAGATCACTGGTTTGAGTCCCGGCTGGACCAGTTGGCATTTCTGTGTGGAGTTTGCATGTTCTTCTCGTGTTCGTGTGGGTTTCCTCCGGGTGCTCCGGTTTCCCCCACAGTCCAAAGTCATGTGGTACAGGTGAATTGGCTAGGCTAAATTGTCTGTAATGTATGAGTGTGTGAGGATGTTTCCCAGTGATGGGTTGCAGCTGGAAGGGGATCCGCTGCGTAAAACATATGCTGGATAAGTTGGTGGTTCATTCTGCTGTGGTTACCCCAGATTATTAAAGGCACTAAGCTGAAAAGAAAATGAATGAATGAATATATATATATGAGATTGCTTTGTCTGCTCAGCCCAGCTTCCACATTTCCGTCTATTCCAGCATGAATCATTAAAAAAACACAAAAAATAATGACGTACATACTCAAAGAGATCATATCATATGTCTTGGCTAGATGCAGACTTGCCATTTAATACACTTTAATGCAGAATATGAGTCAGAGCAAATAGCTGTTCCTAATGGCTGTATAGTCTATGTATAGCCATCAGAATGACCATCATTTCTGCTGAGTAGACTGACTAATATGATTACTCATTCTTTTTTACAATTTTAAGAATTTAGAAACTGTTGTAAGTCCTGAAACAGTATTTGTCAGTCCATCTGTAAATATTTTAAAATCCAGACTATATTTTTAAGGCAGCTTGCAGGGCATTCACCACATAAAAAACATATGCCAGAGTAATTAGCGCTTCATTCTGCTGTGGCAACCTCTGATAAATCAGGGACTAAGCTGAAGGAAAGTGAGTGAATAAGCTTTGATGCATGTGCAATTTCATTCTTGAAGTCTGGCACTGGGTTTCATTGGAACCCACCTTCGGAGGGTCACTAAAAGGGTGTACTCACATTAGGCACAGTTGCTTTGAACCTTGCCCAGGCATGATTTTCCCCCCGCTCTGGCACATCTCTTCCAACCGGGTAAGAGCAGCTTAGTATGAGTACACCCTAAAAGGATTAGAGCATAGGGATGAGCCCTTCCGAATTGAATGCACTGTGTGACACCAATCACCTTCCCTGCTCGAAGTATCCATCAGTTGTATTCTTCCAAATCCTTCATCCCAAAGAGCGCTTCAAAGTGGTCAGATTTGAGCAATTCAGTTTGAAATGACACTTATATGATGGGCATAATTTTTTCACTCTGAAATGCCCTTGGGAGGGCAATATACCCCATTTTGAAAGCACTGGTAGCCTTATTTTTTGCAGTGGTTTGCATTAAGTTTATTGGTGCATCTTCTGTTCTGGAGTGCAGACCGTATAAATGTTAAGGAGGAAGTTTCATGGTTTGGGGGATGTTTTCTTCAGCAGTTGGGCTACTTAAAGTTCCTTCAGGAACATTTTTTTTTTCCCCGTGTTCATCCAATCAGTCAGTAAATGGCATGACCCCTGTCACAATGGGTAATGGGTACTCCATGGTAAAGTAGTTCATTAAAGCTGAAAACTTTTAAATAATAAAATGGCCAATTCAGAGTCGGGGCAGCACGGTGGCGCAGTGGGTAGCACAATCGCCTCACAGTAAGAAGGCCGCTGGTTCGAGCCCCGGCTGGGTCAGTTGGCGTTTCTGTGTGGAGTTTGCATGTTGCGTGGGTTTCCTTCAGGTGCTCCGGTTTCCCCCACAAATCCAAAGACATGCGGTATAGGTGAATTGGGTAAGCTAAATTGTCTGTAGTGTATGAGTGTGAATGAGTGTGTATAGGTGTTTCCCAATGGTGGGTTACAGCTGGAAGGGCATCCGCTGTGTAAAACATATGGTGGATAAGTTGGCGGTTCATTCCGCTGTGGCGACCCCAGATTAATAAAGGGACTAAGCCGAAATGAAAATGAATGAATTCAGAGTCCTGAACTAAACCAACTTAAAGTTTTTCCACTGCACAGTATGGTAAGGTTTGCCACAGCTCAGTTTACTTTTGCTTTGCTCAACTTGGTTTGCATTTCCACTACAGTTTAGTACCGCTTAAAATATGAGGGATAATCATTATGGTTTGGCTGCCTCTACTGCCATGACATCATTGTCTTTATTCTGGGTTGTGAATTCTTAATTTGTGTTCAGAAGATGAACAAATGTCTCAGGGGACTGAAAAGATGTGAAGCTGAGTAATTAATAACAGCTCAGTGCTTAGCACTGTCACAACAAGAAGGTCGCTGGTTCGAGTCCTGACTGTGCAAGGTGGCATTTCTGCGTGGAGTTTGCATGTTCTCCCCGTGTTCATGTGGGTTTACTCCGGGTGCTCCGGTTATCCCCCAAAAACATGAGGTAGGTGAATTGGATAAACCAAATTGGGTCTAGTGTGTGTGTGAATGACAGAGTGTATGGGTGTTTCCCAGCACTGGGGGTTCACAAGTATAGAACTTTCTGTAAGAACTTTGCAACAGTGTTTTTTCTTGTGTGTGTGACAGAAGAACATAGCTGACAATAATCATAGTCCTTTATTTTTTTCTTTCATCTTTGTCATTCACATTCCCAACCGTAGACTGGAGAGGATATGACAGTCACTTACACCTCAGATGGCCTTAATGGTGATTAAATTAATAGAAAAGTTTACCATTTGGCTGAAGTATTTTTATTAGCCATTGCTTTTCTATTAGGCACATCATACTGTATATATATATAGATGTAATATGCAAGTAGTTATGTACAAAGTGTATAATTGGTAAAAGCAGAGTAGTGACAAATTATACATGTTCCATATGTGACCCTCGACCACAAACCAGTCTTAAGTGTCTTTTGAAAATTGAAATGTATACATGACATATATCTGTACTTTGAGGGTTCCAAAAAATCTAAATATTGAGAGAATCACCTTTAAACCTGTCAAACTGAAGTGCTTAGTAATGTACACACACTGGTTCCACACAATTCCTTCATGTTCCCACAACACAATTTGATTAAGTTGACTTAATCGTTTATAGAAAATCTAAGTGGATTGAACATAAAACAATTAAGTTGCCCCCCTAAAAACCTTAAGAATTCAACTCATTTTAAAAAAGCAGTTTAAACAAGCAGCAAAAGTCATTTTTTGAGTGCATGACATGACGTGTATACATAACATGATCTTTACTTAATATTCTAAAGAAGTTTGTTCTGAATAAAATTAATTTTTGGCTATTTCCACAAATTTACCTGTGCAATTTAAGAATGATTTTGTGGTCCAGGGTCACAAACCTGTCACATTCTTAAGGAACACCATACTGTTTTAGGAAATAGGCTCATTTTACAACTCCCCTAGAGATAAACAGTTCAGTTTTACCATTTTTAATCAATTGAGAATTGATTTTAGCTTAGCATAAATCATTGAATCGTATTAGACCATTAGCATCTCGCTCAAAAAAAGTAAAAAACAAAAAAGTTTCAATGACTTTCCTATTTAAAGCTTGCCTCTTCAATAGTTACATCTTCTGTAGATACATAATATAGTTACATAATGGTATGGCAGCAAAGTTCCTTTATTATGTCGGAATGAGAATATAGTTCCTAGCCAAATTGAGCTACAAAATAGCAACTTTTCATTTCCCATCTGACTTGTAACTACAGAAGAGTTCAACTTTAAGTAGGAAAATTATCTAAACACTTTTTTGAAGTTTTTTGATGCTAATGGTCTAATCCGATTCAATGATTTATGCTAAGCTAAGCTAAAAGTGCTGCTGCAAGACCCGGAAACATGGCTGAATGGATTCAAAAATCCATAGCCAACTTGTAAAATGAGCCTATTTCCAGTAGAAGTGGTGTTCCTTTAAATACAATTATCTGACCGACCTTAATGTTTGTGGGGCTGTGATTCTGTAATAATATCTGTTGTCTGTTTTTTGCTGATTATTTGCTGCTGTCTATACTCTTCTGACTAATTTGGTCAGTCTTAAGGTCATCTTGTTTTGCCGTGCTTTCTCCTCTGTTGTCGGTATCGGCTGCAGGTGTGACGACAGCCTCCTCCGCAGTTCGTACCACAGAAAATCTAGAGCATCCTTTAGAACTATCATCAACAATCCCTGCCATTCTCGTACTTAATTTCTCTTGAAATTTTGCACTTAAAGTCTCATCATCCTCAGACTTTTGGTTCTCTGGGCTGGTCTCCTTAAAAGTCTCATCTAATTTATTACCAGAACCTTTATTTGAATTTTGATCTACAGCTGCTTCGGTGTCAGTGGGAGACACCGGAACGGAGCTCAAGCATTCTTCCAGAGAGATGGAGAGTTGATCAGCAGTGGTTGATCCCTCTTTGTCCTCCACAAATACTTCCGGTCCCGCTTTGGTCTCCACAGGACTACTAGTCTTATAAAAGCCCAGCAACGTCACACTCTTCTTCCGTTTCCCTACATTTGGGACTTTGCCATTAGTTGCTCCAGAGTCTTTAAACATATTGCGGATGTTGTATTCCTCCTGAGACTTTATTGAAGTTTCCTTAAATCCCATCCTGCTGTCGGAGAGCGTTGTGTCATTCGATGTGTTTCCTGGCTTGGGGGTAGGAAGATTCATTGACCCATGCAAGCTGTTTCTCTTGTCCATGTGGGTGACACGGAATCTGTGAATTTAGGTAAGCAATGCTGATATTTAACATGGGTATCTTTTGTAAATCTTGCAAAGCTTAAGTGTACTACATTGCCAGATATTTAACAGTGAACAATACACCATCAAAACAGACTTGACTGAATTTACATTTCTAATTATTCCACATGCTTCTGATGTAAAGAATAATGTTTAAAGGGTTCAAATTTAGATTTTCGTGGAAATACGTGGCCAGGGCTACATTTTCGCATACTGCTTACATTTACCTGCAGTTTCTGGGTAAAATGAATGCTACAGGGACAACACACTACTTTCTTTTCACACTACTGACGTTTACAGGAATATATTATTGGCGAATAAAAGCAGTTTGCTTGATATGTCGCCTTGTACGGTGTCGTGCTTGGGATGTGGGGCAGACTGGGTTTGTGTCTGGTGAAGGATGGTTCCAGAAACCGGGTAAAAAAGCAATGTAAAATAGTGGTAAACCACAAGGTCATGATGCACTTTTCTTGTTTGCTTTTGAAAACACGGTTGGATTAAGGGTAGGGTGCGAGTCAGCTGAACGTCAGGTGAAATATTATACACAGTAATGTATTTGAGATTCACAAAAATGTAGAAAAGAGCCTCTGGTGGATTTGTGAAGACAAGCTGCGAGAAAACATTGCCGAACCAACATATTTCTCAGTTCGTAAAAATGTAGCCCATATTCCCAATGAGTCAGGGTTGGAAATATGTATTTTTTTTCTTATCCAAAATAGAAAAAAAACTAACTAAAAATGAAAAAACCCAAAATATATAGGGATAGTTCACCCAAAAATGAAAATTCTGTCAACATTTACTCATCCTTGACTGGTTTCAAACCATTTTTTAGTGTTCTGTTGATATTCTAAAGAATTTTGGAAACCATTGACATCCATAGTAAGAAAAAGAAATGCTATGGAGCTCAGTGGTTACAGGTTTTTATCATTCTTCAAATTTAACCTGAAACTGGTTTGGAACAAGTGAAGTGTGAGTAAATGATGACAAAATTTTCATTTTGGGTAAACTGTCCCTCTGATACAGTAAAACGGCAGTTAAAATATGTTGAAAATTCATCAATCCACTTATTAGGATACCAATCCTATGTCCTTATAACAATCAGGATACTTTTTTCTGATGTAAAGGGGAAAAAAAGCATTATATATATATATATATATATATATATATATATATATATATATATATATATATATATATATATATATGAAAAATCTAATTTTTATCTTTTATGAGAAGGCAAACTAACAAATATCTATACATATACATTTATATACGTTAATATATTCACTGATTATATAACTGCTTTATCAACCCCTTATAATGGAGTAGCACAAACAACAAATATGACATAAACAAAATATAAATAAACAAAAATGGTCTTCCAGCTAATATTTATGTTTTTAGTTCAGTTTCCTAGATAGGAACTCTAATTTCCAAAGCAGATATTGATTAGCCATTGTTTTGATTGATTTTAGTATTATTTTTATATGTGGAACATTTTACAAACGGGGCCTCACGGTGGCGCAGTGGATAGCACGTTCACCTCACAGCAAGAAGGTCGCTGGTTCGAGCCGCGGCTGAGTCAGTTGGCGTTTCTGTGTGGAGTTTGCATGTTCTCCCCGTGTTGGCGTGGGTTTCCTCCGGGTGCTCCGGTTTCCCCCACAAGTCCAAAGACATGCGGTATAGGTGAATTGGGTAAGCTAAATTGTCCATAGTGTATGTATGTGTGTGAATGAGAGTGTGTGGATGTTTCCCAGTGATGGGTTGCAGCTGGAAGGGCATCCGCTGCGTAAAACATATGGTGGACAAGTTGGCGGTTCATTCCGCTGTGGCGACCCCGGATTAATAAAGGGACTAAGCCGAAATGAAAATGAATGAATGAATGACATTTTACAAACACTGTGTCCAGTGCTGTTTTGACTGGTAATGTAATTCAAGCTGATAATAATCTCACCTGCCCACAGAAAACACAGTCTGCTCTCCTGGCCGGGCTTTGCTTCTGGCCACGCGGCTTCTGCGACGTGTTTTTAAGATTTGTCCTTGCATGCAGTGAACACAAGAGCTGATTTCACCTCCCAGATGAACTGTGTGGTGGTGAAGGGGAAGACCACCGACACTGTCTTTGTGACGTAGCCTGGGTGAAAACAAGACAATTATTAAATAAATAACTTCACTGAAAAATGATATGGCATCTTTTTCTACTTTACATTTGCATTCATTCAGATATCAGTATGTGTGAACTATACTGTAAAATGAGTACTAAATGAAAACATTCCTTTTATACGTTACATGCTTATTCAGTGATTGATTTGAAGATCTTGAATAATCTCAATGTGTATGGTTCACGTGATCGTGCAAAACTGTATCTCCAAATCCTCCAGTTGATATCCACTAAATCTATCCACCTTATTTTTCAATGCAGATGTAATTTCCCAATATAAGTCAGTCAGTCAAGTGTAGTTTTAGAGCACAATTGTAATTATTAATTTACAGTGCGCTTGTAAATTCTACAGTATTATCAGCTATATTTACAGTATTACTGGCAAAATTTACAAGCAGACTGTGAATTAACAATTCCAACTCTTCTATAGTTTTACAGAACAACTGTAATTGTTAATTTACAGTGCTTTTGTGAGTTTTACAGTATTACTGGCAGCCAAAATTGCCAGTAACACTGTACATTTTACAGCAATTTTTTACAGTGCAAATATAGCTGGAATCCAATGACACCAGAAGTCAGATACAATACATTTATGAATGTCCATAGCTGCTCTTGCATGAAATACATATAAAAAAAACTTTGGTAACACTTTATTTCAGGTCACAATTCATGCAATTAACAAACCTTTAAATAAGACTATTAGCTCGATAAACTGTTAATTAGCTGATTATTAATGATTAGCAAGCTGGATTTAGGTTTTGGGTAGGATTATGTCACGGTTGCAGGTTTGTGCGTCATCTGGAGTGTCTGTTTTGTCACGTGAGTTTGTTTTGTTTTGGTCGTCCATGTGTATTTGTTATTGTCACATGTATTCGTTACGTCACATGTCATGACGCGTCTCACCCTTCTGATTAGCCTGCCAGCTGAGACTTATTTTCTCGCCTATATATAGATGGTCTACGTTCTATGTTCCTTTGTCAGTTCGTTGGTTTGTTTGCTTACGTCTTTCTGTATGTGCTCAGGACTGAGAGGAGTGGATGTGTGGACCCCGTTTCGTCCTTCTGTTTCCTGCCTTCCCTACCCAGTTTTCCCTCGTTTGTTTATAGTTTGATCACTCTGTCCCAGTTTGTCTTGTCCTTGTCTAATAAACTTTTCACTTGCTATATTGGATCCTAATTGAGTACTTGAGCGTAACAGATTAGGGATGTCGAATAAAATCATACTTTATAACTACCAAAAAATTGTATTAATATCAGAATAATAGGCAGGTAATAAGCCAGTAGTTAACAGCATGAATTGTGACTTAAACTGCAGTGTTACCAACCTTTCGATTCATTTTTTAATAAAAAAAAAAAGCCAAATGTGACCTGAAGGCTGTTTTTTATATATTTATCACACTATAGAATTGAATTATTATACCGTGGGTCATGATGTTCACAAACATTTTGGCCAACCAACATCTCTCTGAAGGCCTCCACATTAGCTGTAACACAAAACCATAAGAAAAGGAGTGACAAATCCTTTAAATACATGACAGATTATAAATAAAATGCAGCAGTATACATTTTATATGATAGAAATAAGTCTTGAATTTAACAATGCACTTTTTCCTTACCTTCATTCTCAATGATACACTTCAGAATTTGTTCCACAGTGTCCTGACTGTCTTCTGATACATCTGTGGAAAAAATTGATTTTCTAATTATATTTAATATTGATTATGATTGTACAAAAATGTGTCAACACATGCCAAAAAAGACACTTTCCATTTGTTCAGTTTAAGGAGAATTGTTTAATATCAAACTCTGGATTTGCACATTAGGGTAAATCAAGATCAAGATTATGACCACATTAAATAACCACATTTATTAAAATTGGCATTTGAGTGCTCAACATTTATGTCCATATATAGCTAGTGATCTGATCATTACATGTAATGTCTTTAAAGGGATAATTCACCCAAAAATGACAAATTGGTTTATATGGAAGAGTGTTGGAAACCTGTAACCATTGACATCATAGTAGGAAAAACAAATGCAATGGAAGTCAATGGTTACAGGTCTCCAACATTCTTCAATTTATCTTATTTTGTGTTTAACAAAACTGATTTGGAACAAGTCAAGGATGAGTAAAAGATGACATAATTTTTACATTTGTTTTTAGTGACCTGTCCCTTTAAGCATATAAAGTTGTCCAGTGGTAGTGTCTATTAAATTCAATTAAACAATGCATATTTCCAACCCCACTGGCAAAGGTTATTTTCAAAACAATTTAACAATGTTTAATCAAAGTCATAAACTGTCACGAATGTACTATGCATCAGTACTTAAGAGATTGATCCACATTCTGTGTACTCTGTGTGTGGAAATGTTTTAATAAATCTATGTATCATATAATATCCCAGTTAGCCATAAATGTCTGGGGGAAATTCAAAAGGTCAATGGAAAAACTGTGTTTATTTTTGGATCCAATGACAGATTACATAAGCACACAATCTGAGGGATGTCTTGATGGTGAGCCAAGAACCTTGAAGACAAATAAAAACCTCTATGGGACATAGCTACAAAAATAAAAAGACAAGAAACTACAATCTGAATTTCTCAAATCAGTAATAATATATAAAGTAAGTGTGGCGATGTAACATCAGAGTTGAAAATAGCAATGCACTTGTTAATTTCTAAAAACGAACACTTTATAATAACTTCACACTTTTAATCATCTATTAAATGAGTTCAACTTGTTAAGCATTAACTTTACATTACTAGACATTAGTAAGCAGTTTATGAACACAGCTACAAATGCTGTATTCTTGACTTATAAGCACATATACAGTATAATGTGCTTAATTACTGTATTTTCATACTTTGGTAATAATTGTTTTTCATTACTAAATTAAAAATGGCATTGTTTACAAACCAGTTATTTAAGAGTATTTGGTGGTTTTTAAGATCATTCAGAAATAGTAAGTAAATGATTAATAAACTATTCAAATGAGCATTTATACATCTAATTTTTCATTCAAAGGGCGACACGGTGGCGCAGTGGGTAGCACGATCGCCTTACAGCAAGAAGGTCACTGGTTTGAGCCTCGGCTGGGTCAGTTGGGGTCAGTGTGGAGTTTGCATGTTCTTGTCAGTGTTCGTCCGCATCATCGTTTGTTGTTGTCACGTGCCTTTTGTCAATGTTAATATGTTCCACCTGTGTTCATCCCTTCTGTGTCATCAGTGTAATCAATCCGTCATCCATTTATACCCTTTCGTCTGTGTCCATTGTTGTCCGGTATTTTGGTTCGTTTGGGTCGTCTGCTTCGTGTGGTTGTCTCGTCCTGTCTTCCCGCATCCAGTATCTGTTCCCCGTAAGTGTTTAATAAATCCGTTTTGTTAATGTATCTCCTTCTCCGTCTCGTTCTGTCACCATCCGCCACCACGGCGTTACAGTTCTCCCCTTGTTCGCGTGGGTTTTTTCTTCCGGGTGCTCCGGTTTCCCCCACAAGTCCGAAGACATGTGCTGTAGGTAAGAATTGGGTAAGCTAAAATTGGCCGTAGGGTATGTGTGTGAATGAGAGTGTATGGGTGTTTCCCAGTGATGGGTTGCAGCTGGAAGGGCATCCGCTGCGTAAAACATATGCTGGATAAGTTGGTGGTTCATTCCGCTGTGGCAACCCCAAATTAATAAAGCGACTCAGCCGAAAAGAAAATGAATGAATGAATGAATTTTTCATTTATATAGTAATAATTACTATATAATGTATGCTAATACATGCTTTATTGACACATATTCCTACAGTCTTGTGAGCTCATCTAAAGTGAGTACTATTTATGCTTGTAAATCCCTTATCAATGACAATTAAAGGCTCAGTTATATTTTAAACCAAAAATTGAACGACAAAAATATTCATTTTCAAGATACAAAAACAAAATTGTACAACAACTGTATCAAATCAAAATAAATCTTTGCAACCGTATCTAAACATAACATAACTGTACAATTTAAGCATTGCTGAATACCAGAAGTGTCAAAACACAATTTCGTACATACAACAAATTTGGTGAAACAACAACAATATAATAATTTAACAATATAGTAACACTGTAAAGCAAAGCTTAACAAATTTAAGTGGAATGAACTCAAAATAATTAAGTTGTCCCAAAACAATCTCAAGAATTGTGTTGTGCCAGCTCATTTTAAATAAGTAGTTTGAACAAACAGCAAAAATAATATTTTGAGTGAATATGATAAAACATTTCAGTGTTATTCTGTGATGTTAGAACTGTGCAATAGTTTTATTTTTCAACCTAGGCTCATTCTGAAAACGTACCGCTATATACATTTCTGGAGAACGCCAAATACGTCTCAGGAGCTACGGTTTTTTGCAGTTTTTGTTTTTCGCAAATCCACCAGAGGCCGCTGTGTACGCTTTTTCAGATCTCAAATTTCTCTCGGAAGTGCCATTCGCGCCTGCTGTTCTCGCGTTAATCCACCAGAGGCCACTGTCGACTGAGTGACTTTCAGATTTTACCACATTCTCATCCTATTATTTACTTATACTTTATTTTATGTTTTGGCTTTTGTTTTTGTCTTACTGGAATTGTTCTTTGCTGGACTTGAACCGTATCGTTGTGGATAATTCCTCTCTGCGTCTCAAGTCTGCCCACGTACATGGCGAGCTAACTGGACAAACTGGTAAAAGCGGGAAAGCCGTCCATACAAAGGTAAGTGATCAGCTGGTAAGCGTAAAAAGGAACGGCATCATACCGCCCCGTAGCGTTCGCTTTAAAGACGAAGTGCAGCCATACGTACTTCTGGCTACATAATTCGCGATCTCCAGAAATGTATATAGGGCTACGTTTTCAGAATGAGCCTATGTTGATATTTTTAGATGAGACTGTAAATATGTATTTTAAATTAATTTATTTTCAATAATGCAAAACTTAATTTAGTTATGAAAAATTCATAATTAACAAAGTATGAAAATACACTCATAAAGCACATTCTACATGTGAATACACACTCAAAAAATAAGTTAGCTGTTTGTTCAACCTACTCATTTAAAATAAGCTGAAGCAACACAATTCTCTAAGGTTTTTTGGAACAACTTAATTGTATTATGTTCAATTCACTTAAATTTGTAACAACTAATTGTCTAACTTAATTTCTTCATAATGTCCCAACACAAATCGATTGTGTGGAAGTTATTACAGTGCAGCATTTCTGTATTTATAAACTGCTTAATAATGTCTGTTAATGTTGAGTTAATGCTTAACAAATGATGAACTAACTATTTCCATATGCTTAACAAATGATTAATAGTGTGAGGTTATTATAAAGTGTTACCAAACTTTATTTTAGAGATAGAGATAGTTTAAAGAGATAGTACACCCCAAAATGAAAATCTGCTATTTATTCACCCTCAAGTGGTTTCAAACCTTTATGAGTTTCTTCCTTTATGAGTTTCTTTCCATTGAAGAAAATATTTTGAAGAACGTTGAAAACCATTGACTTCCATCCATAGTAGGAAAAACAAACACTATGCAAGTCAATGATTACAGGTTTCCAGTATTCTCCAAACTATCTTATTTTGTGTTTAACAGAAGTAAGTCAAAAAGTTTTGGAACACGTTGAGAGTGAGTAAATGATAGAATTTTCAACTTTGGGTGAACTATCCCTTTAAAACGTATAGGTTTTGGTAAAACAAAGGTTAAAATGACTTGCCGTCTTGGTCTGCTCCCAGTTTGCCTTCACAGTCTTCTTCATCCTCTTCCAGTTCACAGCGGTAGCCCTTCGTCTTCAATAAGTGACAGATTAGGAAACCCAGAAGGCCCGTAAGGAAGAAGCAGAAGACAAGGAGGAAGATTGTGTA
Source organism: Danio choprae (assembly GCA_903798125.1). NCBI lineage: Eukaryota > Metazoa > Chordata > Actinopteri > Cypriniformes > Danionidae > Danio > Danio choprae. Next base: position 3,321,684 of record CAIGQW010054354.1, read on the forward strand.
TGTTGGAGGGGGATCATCCACAGTGGGGCTCTCTTGGTCTGTCATACCCCTGTGTCTTCTAACAAAGATGATTAGAAATTAGACAAAAAGAAAGCAGTTACACTTATATGGCAGGTAATGGTCACACACAGCCTGAAAACGTTTTTTTTTTTTCTTTAGCTTTCAGAAAGTTTGTCTTTGTCACGCCATCTGACTCTCTTGGCTCTGAGAGATAATCAGCCCCTCAGCTCCATCAGGGCACATTTCATGTTAACAAGTCCCTTTATCTTGTCAGCCAGGCATGTGGTGAGATCAGCTCGGCCCCTCGACACCCTCTGTTTTTACTCAGCCACTGATAGATACGCTTCAACAGCCCGCAAAGTATTTATTATTATAGCATTGTTTAACATTTTAGTCTATTCGAGCTATGCTAAAAATCTGCCATAAATACTGTTTATTTTTCAATGCCCCCTTAAGAGAAACCAGACTCATCTGGTGGAGTACATTACTTTAAAGGGAGAGTTCACGCAAAAAGAGTCTATTTACTCCCTCTCAAGTGGTTCTGAGTCTTTACAAGTTTTTTTCTTCTTCTGTTCAACCTAAATAAAGATATTTTTAATGAAAGCTGGAAAACATTGACTTCCATAATAGGAAAAACATATGTGGAAGTCAATGGTCACAGGTTTCTTCAAAATATCTTCTACTGGGTTCAGCAGAAGAAAGAACTCAAACAAGTTCGTGACAAGTTGGCCTAATGGATGAGTATATGATGATATAGTTTTCAGTTTTGGGTGAAGTATGACAGTTGCTTATTTTGTCAAAATCTTGTTTGTTAGAAACCTTTTGAGAAACTTCTTTCTTATTTTGCAGTATTTCTCATTAAAACATTTTATGCAGAATATTTTTGTTTTATGCATGTTAGATTGTTGATTAAATTCATAGGTTATAAATTGTGTTGTTTACTTACCAACTGACACCTTATGAAGGGCAACATAATGTTTTTTGTCGGATAAGTATTTATCTTTTTGAAAAGTCATTAAAAGCTTCGTTATACCTGTGAGCATGAATGGGAGTCTATTACCTAAATATACCGATCTAGAAAATTGCAACTTTTCCTTTTCTGTCAGTCTTAGTATCCGATGTAACTACAGAAGAGTTAGGAAAATAGGAAACATTATCAAAACTCTTATTTGAGAGAGATGCTTTTGATATAATCCAATTAAAATGCTAAGCTAAGCTAAGCTAAGCTAAAAGTGCACCTAACAGTGAACGGATTCAAAAATATTCAAATTTAACTGTTTAACTCTAGGTGACTTGTAAAATGAGCTTATTTCCCCTAAAAAGTGTTCCTTTAACGTGTAAAAACATTGCCTGAAATGTCTGCCAGAGGGTATGCTAGTGGCAGATATATAACGCAGCCCTAGTACATATAAACAATGAAAACCCCTGTGAACGGCATTATCATCAAGTAAATAAAGAAGTGTGTTTTTATGCCACCTCTTCTGGCTCACAGTCTTTCTATGGAAGTTGCTGATTCGGTTATGACATTGGATCAACTTACAAAACGTGGCCTCTATTTATAATAGAGGAAAGCAGGTAAGCATGAGAAAGCTGTTCTGCAGCATGACTCAGCATTCTTATGACCTCTACAACCAACATTCACTAATGACACCGCATGAATTATTCTCATCCTCAAATGATTGAAACCCAATCTACCCTCCACCTCATCATCGATGTGTTTTAGCTTAGCCTATGTGCTCGACTGCAATTCATTATTCACATGGAATGCATTCAGTCTTTTTTACAGTGTTTTACTCATTAACACAATATAAAATAAACTAATGTGTACAAATCCTGTCTGCGGGAATCTAATTTCCCAAATCGTTTATATAAAAAATCTCTTAATGCAGTACAACTAATTAGCTAGTGATGGTGAGATCTCCTACATTTAATGACAAATATAGGATTTTTCGATATTCAAGAAATGCTTTAGATGCAGGCCTACTTCCATTCCATTATGTAGATGCAATCTATAAACTGTTATACCTGCAGAATTCATATTTTTGATCGACTAGTACTGAATGTACTTACTGTACACTAAACAAAAACAGATTTCACTGCTTGTTTAAACTTCTTGTTTAAAATGAGCTGAATCAACACAATTCTTGGGATTTTTTTGGGACAACTTAATTGTTTTATGTTCAATCCACTTAAATTTGTTAAGTTAACTTAATCGATTTATGTTGAGACAACATGAATGAATTGTGCAGAACCCTGATTTATTTTTTAGGTGGTTTTCACCATTAATTGTAAAGGACAGTGGAGAATACAGACAGGAAGGTATTGGGAGCAGAAAGAGGGGAAGGGTCGGCAAAGGACCTCAAGCTGGGAATAGAACTTGAGTCGCGGTTAGCACTATGGTGCTATATGTCATCGCAATTAACCACTAGGCTATAGGCGCTAATATGGGCTAATTAAACTAAACTAGCAATTGGTTTTGTCATACATTCAAAATAGTATTTTTGCTGCTTGTTAAAACTATCTAAAATCAACAAAAACATTTTTTGGGGAGGACAACTTCAATGTATTATGTTAAATCCACTTATATTTGTAAAAACAATTAAGCTAACTTAATTGATTTGTGTGGAAGCCAGCATTTTCACAGTGCATTTTAACCAAAATATGCCCCAAATAAACCAGCATTCTAGTGTACATATCTGTGCCAGTTATAAAAACAAAAACAGAAATAAACACAAAGTCAGCACTTTACAATGTTAAACATGACTTGAAAGCACTTTGCTGTCTATGATTTAATTTAAAAATGTCACCGAGTCTGCTTCTGTCACGCCATAACAAATCCATTCCGTGCTTGTGATCATTTTCTAGTTCCCACAAAGAGATGCTTTTGTCTACGCTTATTTTCAGACTCGTGCCAAGTTAAAAATAGTTCAGGCAAGAGTTGCGTTCCGTTGGTCCCTCGAGGTAAACGTAAGAATGAATCCTGTGTGACCTGCTACTGATGCGCTCGGTTCATCCCGTAAAACAACAATCGCAACATTCCTCATTTGTTTGAACCAATATTACTTGAACAGTGCATTCGCGATGTCATGTAACCCAAGTGTCTTTTATACCACGCTGCATTTCCTAGGCCGAATAACCTTTAAAATGAAGTAAAGTCACCGACCACATGCAATAAAAAATAAAAAACATGCTCGAAAACATCAACATTGATAATGTCATAATTCTGAGGGACTCACCGAAGCTTTAAACAATCAGGAGAAGAGCTGGTTTTCTGATGTTTTCAGCATGGCAATGAGGAAAACACAGCAGCAGCAGCAGCAGCTGGACTGAAGAGCTGCAGTCCGCTACATATTTAAAGGCAGATGACAGTGAATTGCTCTCTAGTCTAGTGGAGTCTGAAGCAGCTGTCTGTCTCTCTGTCTGTCTGTTTGGAGAAGGTCTTTCACTTTTGCAGAGATTAAAACATTAAAGGTGCAGTAACCTAATTGTAAATAATGGGAGTATTACCCAGATAGCACACGTACGTCGCGGAGACGTCTTTGAAAGATCGTAACATCTGCTAAACATCACATTCGATCTAACGTTTTTATTTCTTAATGAGGCGTCTTCTTTGCCTCTATACGCCGTCTATGTGATGAATCTTGAACTCCTGAAATTTTAAATTGGTTTTGTTGAAAAATATTTATTATAATATATAAAATTCTACAAATGATTCTTCAGCTATTGTATTATTTTTTAGTGGAAAATACTTGAGCTTATCATATATGTGTAGACGGATGTATAATCAGTGTAACTTACTGTTATTTATAGCAGTATGGATGAGGGAATGTCTAAATAAAAAATAAAAAACGACGTCTATGCTACATAAATAAGATGTCTCACAGACCTAACATAATGAACATCTGCGATGCATTGCATAGATATTGTTTGAATGTCTGACAAGGACGTCTATATGACGTTTTCCAGATGAGCAAACGCCCTAAATAAGACGTCTCCCAGATGAAAACGTGGATGTCCAGCAGACGTCTCTGCAACGCATGTGTGGTATCTGAGTATAGATTAGATATAAGTTTAAGACATCTTCGCGTTTTAGCATTGTAAAAACCTGAGTGAAATCATAAAGTTAAAAAAATAATGGTAACACTTTACAATAACAATACATGAATAATGATGTATTAATATGTAAACTAAACATTACTTTCTTATGAATTAATGATGAGTTAAGGCGCGCGCTAATCATGAATTAACTTTAACTACAACAAGAGTCACATGAGTTCATGTGTGAATAACAGCTACCTTAATTACTTGTTAGTTCATGTTGTTAATGTATTAATTAACATTTAAGTTTAAGATAAATGTAGCCAACATGAACTCATGAGCTGTTAATGTATTATTATGTTGTGACTTTACTTGAAGGGGCACATCACCATTAACTCATCCTTAACTACTCATGAACTCCTGTGTTTAAACTGTTGATGTTGATGTCGACAGAACACTTTTCTGTTGTTATTCAGTGTAAACGCACTAGATGGACATGCATAAGGAGTTCATGAGTAGTTTTGAATGGGTTAATGATGATGTGCCCCTCCAAGTAAAGTCATGATATAATTATACATTAACATATAATGAGTTCATGATGGCTAAATTAAGCATAAACTAATGTGTTAATTAATACATTAATTAAAAAACAATCATGTACTAACAAGTAATTAATGTAGCCGTTATTCACACATGAACTCACGTGACTCATAGTTAAAGTTAGTTCATGATTAGTGAATGCATTAATTCAATATTAGTTCATAATAAAGTGATGTTTACTTTACATATTAATACATCATTATTCATGTACTGTTATTGTAAAGTGTTACCAAAATAATAATTATATTATTATGACGTATCTTCAATTCAAATATGAACAGTAAATATGTAAATAAAATTCATTTAACTGAATTTAAGTCATAAAATATCTACATTTCAGATTCATATATTTCTAATGGGAATCAGTTGTTTGCTTTCGTCTACTATTCAATTATAACTAGATGATCACAACATGGTGCATCCCCTTTAATTTAACTCATTATTATATGACATTAATTAAAATGTAATAAATTAGTCAATATCAGAGGCAGTTAGGGGGAAAGCATATGGCTAACCTTACAAGACTATCTGTAATCCACACATGGAATTTATTCATCAATTAACGCCTTTAACTAAATTAAATGCCACAGTAGACCTACAAGTTCAGGATTTTGTCTGTCTCAACAACAGTACATATGGTACAGACCTGACAGATTTTGGAATGGACTGTAGCATCATGCCAGCAGAGGGCACCCTCGCCCTAAACTTTCAGCACCCTAAACTTTCAGCACGCTTCTACTGTCACTTTTGTTTGGCAGCATCAGTGTAGCCAACTTAGCAATTTTGTTGCTAAATTTAGCAACTTTTCATACTGCCCTAGCAACATTTTTCCCAAAAAGCAGCTAGCAACAAATTTAGCACTTTTTTGCCAATTTTAACAAGTGACTCAAATCAAAAGAGCAGTAGTGACTACAGGCTTAACAGCAGCAGCCAGTGGTGTGAAGTAACAAATTACAAATACTCCCCAGTATAGCACACATGCGTTGCATAGACGTCTGCTGGACATCCGCGTTTTCATCTGGGAGACGTCTTATTTAGGGCGTTTGCTCATCTGGAAAACGTCATATAAACGTCCTTGTCAGACATTCAAACAACATCTATGCAATGCATCGCAGATGTTCATTATCTTAGGTCTGTGAGACATCTTATTTATGTAGCATAGATTTTTTTATTTTAGACATTCCCGCATCCATACTGCTATAAATAACAGTAACAGTTACACTGATTATACATCCATCTACACATATATGATAAGCTCAAGTATTTTCCACTTAAAAATAATACAACAGCTGAAGAATCATTTGTAGAAATGTATTATATTATAATTTATATTTTTCAACAAAACCAATTTAAAATTTCAGGAGTCCTCATATAGACGGCGTATAGAGGTAAAGAAGACGCCTCATTAAGAAATAAAAACGTTAGATCGAATGTGATGTTTAGCAGATGTTACGATCTTTCAAAGACGTCTCCGCGACATACGTGTGCTATCTGGGTCAAGTTACTGTAATTGAGTAGTTTTTCTTAGGAATTATAATTTACTAAGTCATTTTTAAAAATGTGTACTTTTATTTTCCCTTGAGTACATTGTTTTAGAGCTGTAACTGTACTTTTACTCCACTATTTTCCTTCAACCTGCAGTCACTACTTTATTTTATTCTTGTCTATGGGGATTGGCTAAGTAAAGAAATCATTCCTGTGATACCCATTCAGTCAAATCACATATAGAACGTAACAACCTCAAGACATGGGCTCTTTATAAATGCAGCGAACACTATGGAAGCATTAGAAGGGTTCAAGTAAATGCCCAAAATCTTTGCACGCATTGACCGAGAGATACCGATGTTTAGATACCGATGAGAAGATGACGGATGTTTACTGTATGAGGACTGAAATTGCCAAATGATTGAACAATCACTAGATGCATTACAGAATGTTATGTTTATACATCCATGCACAAATTGCATGTAAACGCATCAGCCTTTTTACAGCTTAATACTCACTACTCACTACTCTTGAGTACTTTTGAAAGGGCTAACTTTTACTCATACTTTGAGTAATATTACCAACAGATACTTTTACTCGCACTACCTTTTTGGAAAAGTAATAGTACTTTTTACTTGTGTATGACTTTTCAGTACTCTATCCACCACTGGCAGCAGCCAATAGTATGTTCCTATACAACTGGAGAGGCTGGAATGCATTTCTAGGACCGTCTGCATTTTTAGGACCCTGTTGTTCCTGTTCCGTCCAGTAGGGGTGGTTGGGTTTAGAGGCAGGGCCATAATAAGGGCTCCTAGAAATGCAATCCTGAAACTGCAGCCTCTCCGGTTGTGTAGGAACACCAGCAATATTTGTTGGCTCAGTGCAACAACAGTATCACACATTTCCCATTTCTGGTGAAAAAACAGTAAAACAGTAACTGAACAATTGATACTTATGAGTGGACTTTAGGTGATTTGTTGTTGTTAACGTGCATATATATATATATATATATATATATATATATATATATGTATA
>CAIGQW010054354.1:3329241-3344915 GCA_903798125.1 Danio choprae
TGAATACATTTTACATTGATAATGGTGGGCTGCAATGTCAAGCAGGGATAAATTATATGCAATGGTTATGAGTGAGGTAGACGGCTCGGTTAAATCTCACATTTTGTCATTAGCCGAGGCAGTCTCAGCATGGTTTGCAGTGATCTTTAGGCAAGAATCATTATACATCGCACAGGAGTGCACTCTGAGCGAGAGAATATTACAATGCTTCGGCCTTCAAAAAATTCGCTCTCACTTACACTACCATTGAGAAATGTAACCCAAATAAGTTATAGATTTTTCATTAAGATCCTAAAGAATCATATCAACTTCTGTATCCAATAGGTATCCAATGTTGCCTTTAATATTTATCGTCACTGTGTACTCCTGAGTACGTCTTTTAGGATGCAACACACTGTTTGCATTCTCTGTGAAATAAAAGCTAATTCATGTTCTGGACCAAGCTTTGAGATGTGCTAAAGTAAGTGCATATAGTGGCCTAATTGCGGTCAGGATATGTTTAATTTTATGTCATGATCAAAAAATGCAGTCTGGGATGAAAGAGTTATGAAATGCAAACATCTCTTTGCTGTGAAAATGCAATTTTATATATCAGAAGTGTTTCACAGAAATTGTTTACTGCACCTAAAAGAAATTATTCATCTAAAAGTGAAAGTTCTGTCATCATTTAATCACCATTCTTGTATGATTTTTCAGATGAATCCCAGTGTACAGAAACCCTAAAGTTGGGGCTTCAAAAACCACACCAAGCAATGATGATTTTAATCAGCATACAATGCTATGATCAATAAATTTCTTCTAAAGCCATTCCAAAAAATATATATTTGTGACTTTTCCTTTCTGGCCAAATCTCCAAAAATCACATCATGAACTTAGACATTACATTACAGTACAACAGTAATAAACATTCATAAAACTTGCAGTGTTTAAAAGAGTTTCATATTTCAAGTATTTAGGATTTTTTCTTTCATGGGAAGATATTGGTTTATCAACCTGCAAATTTATTAGCATGGCGTAAATATACAAACATTGTTTTCTCCACTGGTAATAAAGTACAAGTATAATACCAATAACAGATTAAAGGTGCTTTCCCAAAAGAATAATTAGCCAAATATGGTTTTAAATTCCATTATTACAAGAACACCTCATTAATTGAATGGTTTCCTGAATCTCTCGGCTTGTGGTTAGAAGCATAGACATTATTTGTAGCACATCTGGCATCTAATAATCACAATCTTTATGCTTGTAATAATAAAAAGCATACACTGTAAAAAAAAATGCAGGGTTCCACACAATTTCTTCATGTTGTCCCAACACAATTCGATTGAGTTACCTTAATTGTTTTTACAAATTTAAGTTAATTGAACATAAAACAATTAAGTTATTCCCCAAAAATGTCAAGAATTGTGTTGATTCAGCTCATTGTAAATAAGTAGTTTAAACAAGCAGCAAAAACATTGCTTTGAGTGTAGCCTAAAACCCCAGCTTTTAAATTCTGTCCATTTAAACCTTGCTTTGACAATCTATAATGTACCATGACAGGTCACTGAAGCTGCTTTTGTAAACATCAATTCTACTGATTAAAAAAAACAGTACAACATATTAAAATCTAAGATACCTTATGTAACCACTCAATTGTTTTGACTGCATTTTAATAAACAGCTTGTAAATAATGTCAAAATACATCACTTTAACCTCAGAAAAGCCATTTAATGTCCAAGAGAACTACAACATGATATGGGGAGAAGGGAAAGTCTTAACTGAAAATTCAAATGAGTTTGTGCCCCCAGCATAAATGCATCAGCATAGCGGCATATTCAAAATAAGGACTAACGTTATCTCTTAAACTGAAAAAGAAGTGGCTCAGAAGAAGGCCGTCTATGGGGACTACTGTATTCATTTGTGCATCCTAAAACTTTTTAATAATATTTATAATGCCTCTTAGTCACTGACATGAGGTTTGTTCGAGTTGACTCACACTAGCCTGCGACTTGCTGGCGAGATCTGCTGTTTGCAGGCGCAGGAGCCGGGAGTAGTTAAGAGACGCTGAATCAACAAAACCTAAACTTTATTTGCTGTAAATCTTAACTTTTTCTCTGAAAAAAATAAAGAACATCGTCTTTTTATATATATTGTTTGTGTATATAACAGGATTTATTTTATTTTATTAATATAGAATACTTTTCCAAACAATTATTCTTATACAATAAGAACATATGTAGATAGCCTAATTATCATTTTTGTTACTGTTTTCATGTTTATTCGAATATTAGATATTCAATATAAAGTTTGGTTAATATATATACGTGTAAAAAATAATAAATGATTGATTAAACCATGTAGCACACGTCATCCTTGTCATCACAGTATCTGACCAATGAGAATACAGTGTGTCGTCAACAAAGCCTTTCACAGCCGATTTTGAGCAACTGCAGCAGCTGACCTGAGTGCCTGATCTCGTTTTGCTCCCATGGTACTTTAAAGGCCCATATGATCATAAGGCGGCTACAGTGCTGATTAAAGTCAGACAAATTGTCTAACCAGAATGCCTTGCTTTAGTCAGGAGGCAGCCGATTCTTGCAGCACCATGTGAAATCAAACAAGTCTACCATCTTTAGCAGGTATGGTGTGAAAACTCTAATGGTGGATGGCTGCTTTTCACACAGGGCTGTCTACACTAATGAGAGACAGAATGTCACTAATGGGAGGGACTTTCCCCCTCTGATGACATGTACAAAGGGAGAATGTCAGTCGAAGTGTTCTGCAGACAGTTTTTTATGAAGGGTTATAATAAAAAAAAAAATTTATTCATTTTTACTATTAGAGCCTGGTTGTATTTACACACTTTTACTTAAAAAACTTTTATTTTCCTTATAAAAATGATTTTAGCATAATAGGTGCGCTTTAAAATGAATTCACAATAAACAATAATTCTGCAATTCACTCCCAAAAGTCAGACGTGAAATCTAAATATCTTATTTTTCAATGTATAATGTAGTGTTTGTTATAAAAAAATTATCTGTGCACGTCATCATTTTGTAAAAAATAGTTTTGCCCTCATATTTTTTAAGAGTTCACACTTAGCTGTTGATTGGTTATAAAGCTTGTTTGGCATGCTGTCCCGGGAGAGAGCCCTGAGCTCATAGATCCTCGAGCCTGGGGCTCCCTCCCGTTTACAAGGCGAGAGGGGAGTTTGAGCTCAGGTAGATCTCGAGAACTCCCTTGCTGTAGTAGCTAATGAACAGATAGTGATTGCTCTTGAGATGACTACTTATTAGGAGCATGTCTATGATGCCGATTTGGATTAGTCAATTAACTTAAGTTGCATGTTTTTGGACGATTTGAGGAAATCGGGGAACCCGGCGGAAACCCACGTGAGCACGAGGAGAACGTGTAAACTCCACACAGAAATGTCGGCTGGCTTGGTAAGGACTAGAACCAGTGACGTTCTTACAGTGAGGCAACAGTGCAAACCACTGGGCCACCGTGCCCCCCATCTAGGACAGGAGGAGTAGGGGTGGAAGGGGGGATTCTTCAAAACGAAGATGGCTGTGATATGAAACGTAGGGTATTTATAGTGGCTTAGGAATCGTCTGATTGGTGAATCATGAATTGGATAATGCGGGACCAGCCGCAGCAATCATAAGCGCGTGATCCTCTCAAAATTAGTTTATAAATGAACTATACTTAATTAAATATTACTTCCCTCCTCTCTTGAGACAACTTTTTGCACGTCTGGTCACATGGAATGCCTTTAGGGCGGGGTTATCAGGGGGTGTCTCATTTCTGCCCTGCTTTTACAGGAAGCAGTGGTTCGAAGATCATACAATTCCATCTGTAAAATTAAGCTCCTCTTTCTCATCATCATGGAGCATCTGAAAACATTTTGCTTCAGAGGGAGCCGACTGTGATTTCTCCACAACTAAGTGCAAAAATGGCATTCAAATCTTCCTCCATTTAGTTAGCAACTTGTTGCTAGCAACCATCTTCAATCAGTTCCCAAAGGACAAAATCATGCACTGCCCTACATTTTTTCCTAATTTCAGAAACCATTTTAATTGGATGTACGTCAAGATAGGGGGAAATGAACAATCTTAACTTCTATTTCATGCTGACTTTAAACATCCCAATTTTGTTTTTCCTATTTTATCATCCTTTGTAATGGTATTCTATTTCACAGAAGTTGCTGTTTGAGATGTTCAGATGTCAAAATATGTAAATATTCAAATATGTAATATGTCACAGTTTGGTATTAAAGTTGTTGGTTGGTGTCCTGATGCTCTATTATCTCTGGTTCTTCTTCAAATCCTGGGTTATCATAAATGTGTTGTGTCTGAATGTCCAGGTTGCAGTACACAGAGTCAGATGTAGGTTCAATTGCTGCTGTCAATAAAAAACAATTGTTAACCATGAGTCATCAATATACACCAAGGCAAGTACAGATTATTCCAGCATAAAAATGATAGTATGACAAAGTCTTACTGTCTTAATGTTATTTTGATATTAAAATGTGTCATTTCTACATCACAATGTGTACTAAAATGTGATTTCTTGTTCTTCCTTAAAGTGATATCACTATTCTGACATTTCTTGTTGAACACAAAAGAAGATATTTTGAAGAAAGTTGAAAAACGTCCTGGTTACGTACGTAACCCACGTTCTCCGAATAGGGAACGGAGACGTGTGTCTGCCAGACATATGGGAGTTTGCCAGACGACCAATCACTCTGAAGAGTAAGAAAACGGGCCAATGAATGCCAAATGAATTGGCAGAGCTCAGCTCCACAGCTGACAGCAATTAGCCTTTAGTGGGCTATAAAAGTCGGCAGCTGAGCAGTGAGCATTAGAATTTTGCCTGCGGAAGAGCCGATCACTCAGCTAACAGCTGGAGACTCTATTTCAGGGAACGTGGGTTACGTATGTAACCAAGACGTTCGCCTTCATGGGAACTACAACGTGTGTCTGATACCAGACATATGGGAGAGTGTTTGGAAAACGCCACAGCAGCTAAGCTTGTCACGATCCTGATGTGAAGTTTGTCATGCATAGCCTCAGCGCACAAGCATCACCATGAGCGCAACCTTCCAACGTTCCTTAGGCCCTTTAATTACCATACATGGGAATAATTCGAAAATTTAGATTGGGGGTCGTAATGAGCTTTTACCTAGCTAATATAGACTAGGGATTTTAGAATACAACAGTACATTGGGAAAGCGTGCCAGTCCCCGAAGGGGGAGGACGCTGCGGAGGCCACCTACTATCCAAGAGGGGAGACTTGATGGCAATAAAAACATATGGACTATGCCTATGGAGGGTGAGTGCTACATATGATAAGCTGGTTAGCGGCTGGAAGACGCAGGTCCGCCTGGTGAGGGGGAGCACTACGTGGCTGAAATAAGCATATGGGATTGCCATGGGGGACCGCGCATAGCTGGCACTGAACCTCAGCATGTGGGCAGACCAATACAGGCATACCAAACATCAAACTGAGCCAAGCACTCGACTGAGTCGGGTGCTGGGGGCCTCGGAGGAATTCTCAGGGTTCACCAAGCGGGAAACATACTAACAGAAAAAAGGATGCATGCATCTCCGATTAGGGAGCATGGCGCAGCAAGCGTTTTTGACACTGAGCTTAATTTGACCGGGGTACCCAGTAATCGGGAGGAAACCAGCTACACTCAAAGATTATAAAATCTTGCAAATGTATTAGGTGTTGCCCAGCTCGCAGCTTATGTTAAGATGTTGCCCAGCTACAAATTATGTTAAGAGGCACCACATACTCACGCCAAAAAGGAGGCACCGTTCTTTTAAGTTTGCTCTCTCTTCCGGAGGACATGGCTCAACCTGGCACAGGAGCGAGGGCGATGGCATAAACTATAAAGTGGACCAACCTCTGCTTTGATACAGCACTCGCTTCTGCCAATCACAACAGAAAAGAGCTGCTTAGAGACATATGCTCTACGTGTTACATTAAGCGCAGTGCGCGGACATAGCAATAAAAGGGCTTGGTCTGCCTCCACCGCAGACAGCGCTTGCAGGTTTACTACCTGATATAAAGGGGTGGTAGGAACCTTGGCACATAGCTGAACCGGGGTTTCAGGTAAATGTGAGAGTAGGCCGGTACGAATTCCTGACATGAGTCGCTGATCGAAAATGCCACCGGAATCTTAATCCTCCTGAATGATACCAACGCCACCAGCAGAGCTGCCTTCATGGACAGAAAATTTATAGATACTGAATTGAGTGGCTCAACGGACCTAACAATAACCGCTGGGGTTAGAGAGATCCCAAGAGGGCAAGAGAGGGGTGCAGGGATAGAATTAACCATCTCGCGCCACGCACCTCTGAGGAACCAGCTGACAAGTTATGCTTTCTCAGCACTCTACCATCTGCCGCTCCACAGAGAGCAGGGATAGCAGCACGCCAAACCTTCAGTGTGGAGGGTGACAGCCTGCACTCCAGCTATCCTGAAGGAAGAAAACACAACACTAATCTGGCACGTCCGGGATTCTTCTCAGAGAGAAGAGCTCCACACAACAAAAAGACTTCACTGCAGGACATAGGCTTGCCTAACAGGGTGCTCTAGCTTGAGTGACGGTGTTAACCATCGACTGATAGGTCACCTAGTCTTAGGCTCTGTCTAGAAACCATCATAGAGGTTCCAGAACCCTGCACAGGTGCCAGAGGGTGCCCGTCCCAGAAAAAGAAAGGGCTTCTAATACGTGTTTCCGTTTACGTTAGGAACCGGCTGGGAGCGAGAAACACTGCCAACAACTCCAGGCAATTAATATGCCGATGCAACCAAAGTCTGGTTACAAACCCGCAGCTGCATGCTTGATACACACAGCCCTCCAGCCCTTACTGGAAGCATCTGTCAGAATGACAACATGACTGGACACTTGTTCTAAGGGCACCCAGGTATGTAGAAGGCAAGGTCCATCCAGGAACTGAAGGTGCGGCGACACAGCATGGTGATGGACACCCGATGGGTCTCCGCGCACCATGCCCATCTGGGGACCCCATCGCGAAGCCATCGCTGAAAAGGTCTCATATGAACAAATAAGCGGCATGACAGTGGCTATAAATGTCATATGCCCCAGGAGCCTTTGAAAAACTTACGTTTTTCCTTTGCCCATCATCCGGAGATAGGAACCACCGCATCCAAAAACGCACAGTCAGAACAGCGTCTTGAAAAAGACGTGTTGATTGACTGTGTTGCTCTCTTAGGAAAATCTGTGTCTTCAGTCTTGTGAGAGGCTCGGAAGTAAAATTTTAATGCTCACTGCTCAGCTGCCGGCTTTTATTGCCCACTAATGGCTAATCGCTGTCAGCCGTGGAGCTGAGCTCTGCCAATTCATTTGGCATTCATTGGCCCGTTTTCTTTCTCTTCAAAGTGATTGGTCATCTGGCAAACTCCCATATGTCTGGTATCAGACACACGTTGTAGTTCCCATGAGGAGGAACCACTGTCATCCATAGTAGGATAAACAAATACTATGAAAAAAAATGGTTGTAAGACTCCATCATTCTTAAAAAATATCTTCTTTTGTGTCCTACAGAAGAAAGAAAGTAAAACATGTAAAGGGTGAGTAAATGATGATAAAAAATTCTGTTTTGGGCAATTAACCCTTTAATACCCACAACATGAAAGAACAATTTTAAAAGAAACAAATGATTTTGCTTTAGACTTTACTTACTTTCTTCTGGTTGGATGTTTGATTGTAATGTGTTGTGTTGATCTGCTGATGTTACTATTGTAGCTAAACAAAATGTATCATTTGATAAAGATGATGATGATGATGATGATGATGATGATGATGATGATGGTGATGATGGTGAAGGCCGGTCATAGCTCTCCTCCTCAATCTAAACATATAAAGAAACAAAGAATCCATGTTTTACAAAATATCATTCATGACTAAATCTGCTGATCTGCTTGCAAACTAACCGAAGACTTGAGGATGTTATATTTGCACATGGGACAGGTGGGGTGTTCCAAAAGCCATGGCTCAATACATTTTTTATGGTATAAATGCCTAGGAAACAGAGAGAGAATATAATTAATTTTATTCTTAAAGCAAATGAAAACATAATGCATATACCCAAAGACTGTAGAATACACAAGACGTGTTACTCATATAGTTTTCAACGGGGAAAAATGTCACGGTAGATATAGTGAAGGAAGCCCCTTCTACAAGTAAAGAAGCCAGTCATTGATTGCTATTCATACAGTGGTGCAGCCGCCATTTCTGTGACCGAACTGTGCTATGCTGTCAATCTGCTGTGGTGCTAAAAATAGCTGAATTACGTTTTGTTGCTTCAGTAGCGCCAGTAAATTTCATTACTTTTCATTACATAAATGTGTCCTGATGTAGTTGATAATAATGTGCTTTACCAACAGGCTATCCAGTTCCATGATCATGCTTGCACTACTCGATTAATGTTAACTCTTTGTGGAGAAACCGCACCGCTTGACTTTCTTTATTACTTAATAAAAGCACACTGTTTTTGTTATAATCGCGGTTAAACAAATAAAATAGCTCTTTTACACTTTTAAAGGATATCTTACTCTTATTTGCATGATCTAAAATGATGGAGCACGCTGCTACTTGTGGGTTTTTCACTGTTATAAGAATGCAAACGTATATAGTTCAATGCTGGATTGTAATCTAATTTGACTAACAGACCGTCGCTCACCCGTACTGTAGATCGATGTGGTGAACGATCTGTCCAGAAACGCCCTGGGATCTATCTGTATTTGTTAACGCACTTATGAGCGCGCTCTCCCTCATGTGAGTCTCTGTATCAGAAACTATCAGAAACACGCAAGCACCATGTGCAATCTGCCGTGTTCATGACACAAATAAATATCGTGATGTCATGTCAATTCCTGAGATCTACATAACTATCTGTGATCAGGTTAACTTCATCTTCAAATACATTTTGAATGATAAACACGTCCCGATGTGTAGTAGTGATGTCTTCACTGTAAATGCCCTGAGAGCTTCACTGCTGTTTGGAGTGGATTGTGAACAACTTAGATATACATTTCACCAGTATTAGAGGTTATTACTAGACTCTATGGTTCAGCAGATCACCAGAATTTTTTTTGGGTGAGTTTTCAGATCCCCGGTAATAGGCTGTATGTCCTAAAGTTCATGGTCACGGCAAACAGTAGTGAAGCCGTGAATAAATGTACAGAAACGAAAGTTGAGACAGACACATCGCAGATTTGAAGGAACAAAACACAGTTCGAGGTATCATCAGAAGCATCATAACCAGTATTTCATTCATTCATTCATTCATTCATTCATTCATTTTCATTTCGGCTTAGTCCCTTTATTAATCTGGGGTCGCCACAGCGGAATGAACCGCCAACTTATCCAGCATATGTTTTACGCAGCGGATGCCCTTCCAGCTGCAACCCATCTCTGGGAAACATCCATACACACCCATACACTACGGACAATTTAGTCTACCCAATTCACCTGTACCGCATGTCTTTGGACTTGTGGGGGAAACCGGAGCACCCGGAGGAAACCCACGCCAACACAGGGAGAACATGCAAACTCCACACAGAAATGCCAACTGACCCAGCCGAGGCTCGAATCAGTGACCTTCTTGCTGTGAGGCGAACGTGCTACCCACTGCGCCACTGTGAGGCAACCAGTATTTCATTTAGTCTCATTTAAATGTGCTATGGTTGTGAGTGTGTATCGGACACAAATATGGCGGAGAGCATAGCGGAAGTGGCGTTTTTTGTCCCCATGAATAGACTGATGATTCTCCGGAGGAGGGGCTTGGTCCAGATGACAGTTTTGTAGCCTAAATGTTATGAACCCTCTGGGGTCGGCAAAAGTGGTGGAATCTCAGCAAATACTTGTCTCACAGACATGATAAATATATCCACACAAAGCTTGAAATCTCTACTTTTAAATGAACCAACTACACTTGAAAACAAATGTTCTCTGGCTTTGCAATCTGTATGAAATGAACGTGAGGTAAAGTCATCTGACCTCATGAATTCCCGCCTTCAAATGCAAGCCACATGACAGCAACCACTTGACCGCCCTCAAACTTGCAAACAAACAGGTCGTTGTCATTTTGGGAGAAGATTTGTATCAGGAATAAGTTGGAAATTATTTCAGAAGACTGGCGTGAACAGACACGGCATTATTCAGAGGATAGTATTGTCACACGTAAATTATTGATTCTAACAGTAGTTAAATAGTTTGATTGACATGATGATGTTTGATCACGTCCTTCAGAAACATCTATAAAGGATGTTGGTCAATCTAAAAAATATTTCGTTTTTGGTCATTATTCTAATGTTTAGTAACAACATATAAGAGACAGCTGCTGTTAAATTTCATTGGTGATTCCAAATATGAAATTTAATCATAAACTTGGCAAACAGTTCTAGAGAATTTGATGTTTCCCCATTCAGAAAGTATTTCAAAGACGGCTGCCAAGTGAAATTACTAATTATTATTTTGATTTACCTCTGTAATTTAAATAAAATGTACATGTTGTGTTAGAATAAAAATAAAAAAACCTTTCTAAATAATCTATATTGTTGCTATTGTAATGTATTGTTCATATGTTAACTTCTTTATACTGCACCTGCAGGGTAAAACGGTGACCTGTTCACCACGTTGGTATGAGTCAGTGCACACCACACAGCCAATGTCATCTGAATCAACCTCCTATAAAACACAGAGACATTGTGCTTTTAATTCAACTCAAAATTCACCTTGAAAACTCACTTAAGTTTTGATGCTCTCTTAAAGCGATAGTTCACCTACCAAAACAATTTAAATTGGCCATTAATTAATTAACCTTCAGGCCATCCATGGTACACATCACATGATTTTAAGCTGAACTAATGGTCATTGGTGATTCATTCATTCATTCATTCATTTTCATTTCGGCTTGGTCCCTTTATTAATCTGGGGTCGCCACAGCAGAATGAACCGCCAACTTATCCAGCATATGTTTTACGCAGCGGATGCCCTTCCAGCTGCAACTCATCACTGGGAAACATCCACACACACTCATTCACACACATATACTACGGACAATTTAGCTTACCCAATTCACCTATAGCGCATGTCTTTGGACTTGTGGGGGAAACCGGAGCACCCGGAGGAAACATATGCCAACACGGGGAGAACATGCAAACTCCACACAGAAACGCCAACTGACCCAGCCGAGGCTCGAACCAGCGACCTTCTAGCTGTGAGGCGATCATGCTACCCTCTGCGCCACCGTGAGCATTGGTGATTCATAAAATTCAAAAGCAAGTAGTGGCTTTTGCACCTGAGAAGCTTTTTCATATTGTACTATTGGCATAATTATCAATTTTTCAGTCTGTTTGGACATGAGGAACTAGGGGTGATTGTTTTTTTTATATAGGATCAGCTTTTAGGGGAAATAAATGACCTCCTATTTCAGAGTAGGGTCTCACTCAGCACAACATAAATTACCAGTAACAGTATGAATGTCTGGACCTCTTCTACTGACCTCGATGCTGCCATTTCATATGTCTTTTTTTTTTGCAGTGGAATAAAAATGTTTTAGGGCGACACAGTGGCTCAGTGGTTAGCACTGTCGCCTCACAGCAAGAAGGTCGCTGGTTCGAGCCCCAGCTGGGTCAGTTGGCATTACTGTGTGGAGTTTGCATGTTCTCTCCATGTTGGCGTGGGTTTCCACCGGGTGCTCCCGTTTCCCCCACAGTCCAAAGACATGCGCTATAGGTGAATTAAATAAACTAAATTGGCCGTAGTGTATGTGTGTGCACGTGAGAGTTTATGGGTGTTTCCCAGTACTGTGTTGCAGCTGGAAGGGCATCTACTGTGTAAAACATTCCGCTGTGGCAAGCCCTGATGAATAAAGGGACTAAGCCGAAGGAAAATGAATGAATGAATAAAAATGTTTTAGTCGTGCGAACCAACAATACAGCAGTGGCTGCTGTTGACTATTTAAATATAGTGGGTTTGGTATCTTGTATTGCAAATGCAATGACGCTGGTAGTGACGCTGATAGTGATGATTCTCTTTGACCAATCAGTGTTCAGCAGTGTGTATATGTTGAGGTGGTACTAAAAAGTAGTAGATATAGAACGAAGTGGAAAAGCCCTCAAAAGTGATCCATACTGAACCAAACCACAGTGTACCTTGAAGTCGCAAAGATTATTTGTGGGGTGTTTTTTGCACCAAGCAAAATGTTTTATTCTAGTTACATTTTTTTGAACTTGAACAGAAGATGCAATTGAGGCAAACACTGTGCATTCTGCCTGGTGCAAATTTGCCTCTATTTGCCTAAATTTGACTTTGTATCATTGTATCCTTGTAGCATTGGTTTTGCATGTCTAGTATGTCTAGTATAGCTACTCACACAAATACTTAAAATCACATATGAGAATGTGGACCACAAAAACAATCTTAAATGTTCATTGAGATTTCTATATCACCCAAATGCTGCATAATACACTTTTAAATGTATGGTTTGTGAGGATAGGACAACATTTTTGGCCGAGATACAACTTTTTATAAATCTGGAATCTGAGGGATCAAAAAATAAATAAATACTGAGAAAATTACCTGTAAAGTTATTGAAATTAAACTCACAATTAAAAAAAAAAAAATTAAACTTTGATACATTTACAGTTGACAATTTAGAAAATATCTTCTTGGAACATTACCTTTACTTAATATTGGTTTTTGGCATAAAAGAAAAAAATTACATTTTGAACCACACAATGTATTTTTGACTATTGTTATGGTTGTTATTCATTTGGTATGAACCCAGCATTAGTTCTCCATTTTGCTCTCAACAAACACACAACAAAAAATAATCTCTGAATAAGGACATGCTCCATGCTACAGATGGTGATTTTATTTTACGGTACACTTGATGTTGCTGTTTGCCATTTGTGTGGTGTCAATAGTATCAGTTTTATTTTGCTACCTCGTATGTGCCAAATAAGAAAAAACTAAGGTTAAAGATTATTTAAAATATGGTGTACCAGAGAATTTGGTTCATATTAGTTATTTACATATTAGTACATAAATGGTTCACTCTTAACCCAAACAGTTGACTTGCTAGAACATTGTGTGGAAACCCGCTGGCTTAAACCACTCAAAGTTTTACATAAGGTAAAAATAAGCAGCCCCAGTTGAGTTAACAACCACATAGAATCTTAATTCATTCATTCATTTTCATTTCGGCTTAGTCCCTTTATTAATCTGGGGTCGCCACAGCAGAATGAACCGCCAACTTATCCAGCATATGTTTTACGCAGCGGATGCCCTTCCAGCTGCAACCCGTCTCTAGGAAACATCCATACACACCCATTCACACTCATACACTACGGACAATTTAGCTTACCCAATTCACCTATACCGCATGTCTTTGGACTTGTGGGGGAAACTGGAGCACCCGGAGGAAACCCACGCCAACACAGGGAGAACATGCAAACTCCACACAGAAAGGCCAACTGACCCAGCCGAGGCTTGAACCAGCGATCAGCGACCTTCTTGCTGTGAGGCGAACGTGCTACCCACTGCGCCACTGTGAGGCCCCATAGAATCTTAAATTATATGTTAATTAAGTTATGTTATTTTTGACTCTGCATCAAGGTTAATGTAGCATTTTTAAATGAGCTTTCATTCTGATAATATTTTAAATTTTAAGCTGTTTTAAAGTAAGCCTCTTGTATAATATATCTACTAAGTGAAAGCATTTTTGCATCTAAGTTTGCTTTGTTGGAAGGAATTATTTGTTCACCTATTTAAATAAAAGTAATTGTTGCATTTAATTCCAACTGTAGCTGCACTCATTTGCAATTCGAATTGAAACTGTGAGTCAGATGACAGTAGTTCTTATTAGGGAACATCTTTGGTTTCGATGCGCTGCATTCGTGAGCTGGAGGCTTTGTTGGGCAAATAATGTACAGTTGAGAACAGTTTCATTCAGTATAAGTAGCTGTGTATATATACCTGGGTAGAAATCCTACGGTTTCAGCCAAATCATTGATCTCCTCGTGTTAAGACTGATAAGGGAAAAGGCGACCGACTCAATCTACATGACTACACCTATCAGGGACACCACCACGACACTAGTAGGCTTTTCTATTTACTTTTCATACAATGTGCTTCCAGTACATTCCCGTCATTGCACGCCCATGCACACGCAACACACACAGATGGCACTGCAACACCAGCAACTTACACCCTGTCCACAATTCCTCATATACACCCTCATCTGTTTCAAATGGTCGGTGAAATTGTCAGTCAGCTGTCAACAAAGCAGGCTTCATTCCAGCATTTGCATCACAATCTAATCTTCACATACTGGCCTTGACTGAGACCTGGATTCGTCCTCAGGACTCGGCTACTCCAGCTGCTCTCTCTAAAAACTTTGCATTCACCCACACTCCCTGCCTGATTGGAATGGTGGGAGGGACTGGTTTTCTCATTTCTAATGAATGAGAAATACTGGGAATAATAGGAAATACTCCAATTATACTGACTTTACCAATAATTCCTCTTTTGAATAGCATGCGGTTTTTATTACTTCTCTGGCTAAATTTCACATTCTGCTCATTTACCATCCTCATGGTGAGTGGGCTTGACAAGCCACCTGTAGAAACACTCTTCTCTCTTAAAAAACAAACAAACAACTCAAATTCTTTAATTAAATACCATAACCTTCCCTGCCCCCTCGAAATTACATTTCTTAAGTTCTGGTCACATAGAATGCCTTTCCGGTAGGACTAACTGGTCGTGTCACATTTCTGCTCTGCATCCATTCATCAATCGTTTTCATTTTGTTAGCAACACCCATCCTCCAATGATCCAATCAGTTTCCAATTCAGAAAATCATACACCGCCCTACATATTTTTCTAAATCCAGGATCGTTTCAAGTGGATGTACTTTACGATAGAGGGAAAAAGGACAATCTTAACTTCCGTTTCATGGTGACTTTAACAGAGTTATCAGGTCTTGTCTGTTTGACTGTAAAAGTGCCATTTACAGGTACTTCTCTAAACAGCAGGTCATATTATCCATGCTAATTCATTCAGAAAATTATTCATAATTTTGCTAATTATTATTTTATTAGTTAGTCAGTTAGTCTTTCAGTGATTGTTGTTAGTTTCAGTTATTTTTAGTTTTCATTTATTGTCCCTTTTTTATTTTATTTCAGTTACACTGTTTTCTGACCAATAGTTTTAGTCTTAGTTTTAGTTTTTGTTTACTAAAATAAACTTCGGGGCCTCACGGTGCCGCAGTGGTTAGCACGATCGCCTCACAGCATGAAGGTCGCTGGTTCGAGCCTCGGCTGGGTCAGTTGGCATTTCTGTTTGGAGTTTGCATGTTCTCCCCGTGTTGGCGTGGGTTTCCTCCTGGTGCTCCGGTTTCCCCCACAAGTCCAAAGACATGCGGTACAGGTGAATTGGGTAAGCTAAATTGTCCGTAGTGTATGTGTGTGAATGAGTGTGCATGGATGTTTCCCAGTGATGGGTTGCAGCTGGAAGGGCATCCGCTGTGTAAAACATATGCTGGATAAGTTGGCGGTTCATTCCGCTGTGGCAACCCCAGATTAATAAAGGGACTAAGAAAAGAAAATGAATGAATGAATGAATGAATGAATGAATGAATGAATGAATGAAT
>CAIGQW010054354.1:3350722-3374527 GCA_903798125.1 Danio choprae
AGTTAATAACTTGTTACAAAACCATGTTATGCAATTTCATGAAAGTCAGGAAAATCAGGTTTGGTGTAACACGTTGTGGAACAATTTTACAGTGAGTCATAAAATACATTCTGATGGTCTCAGGCAAAACCCAACTCGCATAAAGTTTTACTGAGCCATAAGCATATTAAACAATAAACAGTCAAGGTTAATGACATAAAAAGTCAGACTTTAAATGCTTTCATAACAAAACCTGATCAACCGTTTTTGACATTTTGAAATGTTAGCCAAATTATATTTATTTAGTAAGAAAAGAAATGTAAAAAGCAAGTTACTTCAGTGGTCTAATTTATCCTTTTACTTCACAAACCTGACATACGATTGTGTCCACAAAAGCCAGATTAACTAATAGTCATAAAAAGCTCTGCCATTCAACAGAATAGTGTCACAGATCCACTACATCTACATTTACATAACTAAACAAAATGTTTTGCATTTGCATTTTGTTCAGACAAGTATCAGCAACTGTCAAAAATCTGCAAAGACTAAACACTTTGTTATGCATAATTAAGTCTTTGTAAAGGAGTGTTTTTATGAAAGTGTCTGTTTGCCTCTCATTGTCTGTTGTTTGTTACAGTCCGTTGTATAGTGCAGAGGAGAAAAAGCAAGGTGGGGATCCAAACACAGTATTTAACATTATTTATTACCTCATTACTTAACGAAACAAAAGCAGAACAAAACAGGGAGCACACGGGCATGTTGGGAGCAACAAAAACAGCAGACGTCAAAAGGCAAACACAAACTAGCATATATAGTGCAGGGAAACAATCAGGCTGAACAGAATAACGAAATGAGGGGTGGAGACAATAAATAACTATAGCAAAAAACTGGCTAACTAAGGAAACACGGTGTGTGTGACAAAAGAACCTCAAACTTACCAGAAATAAACACAGAAACAGGGAGTAAACGTGACAGAAACGTAAACTATTTTACATTCTGTCAGTTTAGTGGCTAATACATATGAATTTATACGAGTTCAGTCGTACGAAAACGTATGATTTTTAAAAGGAGGCATGGCACCGAACCCCACTGGCAATGGGAGATAAGCAAATCATACTAAATTGTATGAATGAGATCGTACAAATGCATACAAATTAGCCACTATATATAAAAGTTACGATTCATGCAATAAGAAGGTGTCTGATGCATATGAAAAGGACAATTTTGTGAAATCCCAATAAGTCCCTAGGAATTGTGGTTTACAGTAAATTTCTAACAGCTAAGACAGTTGTTAGCCTTTTCAGTAGCTATGTTTTCATATTTTTATGGACATTTTTTAATATTGCATAAAAAATAGCTTAATGAAAAAGCATAGATGCGCATAAATAAGTAGGATAAACTTTTTATTTAATAAGAAAAAATTTGCATAAACTATGATGGAAACACATTTAGTAATCAAATTCCAGCACGTGCATCTAAAAAGTCATGTGATTTTGTTTTAACGGATCATATGATAACAAAAATGGGTGCGATGGGATGACATTAGTGGACAAACTAGCAGATGGACCACATTGTAAAACATCTGAAATGTTGTTTTTGTCATTTTAAAATGCCTCAGCCAAAGTCTGTCATCGAAGTGGTTCAGTATTATTACAGAACAGTCTTGAGCATCTGCACTCCCAAAGAATGTCTCATGCCTCTAAAAGCCACCACTAAGTCAACTTTTGTCTTTGTCTTCTGAGGAGCAAGTCATTTAAAAGGTCCACAATTTTTCTTTTTGGTATTTGCCACCAGTTTATCAGGAGGTGCTGTCTTTGAAATGGTGCTGTATTTCCAAATGTTTTATGCGACATTCTGATTGTACACATACATTAGGGGTAATAAGAATTGAACACATCATGTTTTTTCATGGAAATAATATTTCTAAAGGAGCTGTTGACATGGGGTTGAACCAAGTTTTGGTAAAAACCCAAACAGTACAGACATAAAAATTAAACGAAAGAAGAAACTCTGAAAATTTTGTTATGTCTAATAATAATAAAATGACACAAGGAGAAAGTATTGAACTACTGAAACGTATTTAATACTTTATATAAAAGGCTTTTTGCACTTTAAAAGTCACATGCATTGTTTAGGTGTGAATTTTTCCCCCCACACATTTCAACAGAGTGTACAAATCTTGATGGTTCTGTGGGTCTCGTCTATCAAATCTGACCTTTTTTTTGTATTTTCTATTGGATTCAAGTCAGGTGATTGGCTGGGCCATTCTACAGCTTGATTTTCTTTCTCTGAAAGCATTTGAGAGTCTCCTTGGCTGTGTTTTGGATCATTGTCTTGCTGAAATGTCCACCCTGGTTTCATCTTCATCATCCTGGTAATGTAGATGTTAGACTGAAGCAGCTAGTATTCATTTACACTCTCAAAGGGCAGAGGGTTGCTAAAGAACTACTGAGACATCTCAGCTGCTGTCTGGGCTTTCACTGCCTTTCTACACCTCCCTTTCTTCATGTGTTCAATACTTTTCCCTATGTCATTTCATTTTATTACACATAACTTAATTTGTAAACTAATTAGTGTTGTTTTCTTTGCATATATGGATATCATTGGCTAATACTAACATCCGGTGAATATTTCAAGTCAGCAGCACCTTTAGAAATATGTTTTCTGAGAAAAATGGTGACGTGTTCAATACTTATTTCCCCCACTGTTTGTCTAATTTGCAACCTTGGATGGAAGCGTAGTAACTTACTCACTGTAAACCAAAGCTTGATGTGGCTTATTGCTTTTATAATACAGTTACATTATATACATAATACAATATATACATATAGCAAGGGTTTCTATTGCTCAGTGCTAATAGTGGAATGGTTGCAAAGCAGCACAATCACAAATATATGTATGTAAATTCGAACACAGCTCAACCAATCAGAATAACTATTCAATTTAATTTATTGTTTTTACTGACAAAGTGGCAGTAGAAGCATAAAATATTGAGAATTTTGGCCATAGTTAATGAATATAACCTTTATTTAGCATGACTGTCAAATACTCATTATAAGATTACAGTTGTTGTTGTTTTTAATGATTTATATCTTAAGAGTAAAGATGTGAAATACTATGTATTCTACATATTTAGTTGTCATTCAGTAATATGAATTCCGAAATATCTTCCCAAACATTATTTCAAACCTAGACGTCTTTGGTATACAGGAATTCCCCAACATTTATGTTTGGCTGTAGCCCTATTATAGGGTAAAATATTTACATTTACATTTAAAGTTAATATGTCAATCACTTAACAGCACATTTGCATGTTCACAGATAGTCACATGATTTGTTAGTGTTCATTCTTGTTAATGTTTTTGTGTTTTATCAATTATTTATTTAAATTTTACATTATCTTAACTACTCACAAGCGCATCTAGTTCCTTCACACAGTTCCAATTTGATCCACCCTGATGTAATGTAAAGTTTAATACATTTTATTTGTTGTTGATAGCACAGAATGGAATGTATCGTCTTTCTCAATGTATTTTAGATCAAATCGATGGGATGAATTTGGTGACAAGGTATTCTAAAATTAATCTAGAAAATGTTAAATAATTTTTCGTTAAGTCATTTGTAATCAGTTTTCGAACACCTCGTAGCTTTCGTAACCTACCCAGTCTGGTTTTGTGGAAGTGAAGGACCAAAACCCAAAGAAATATTTTCATTTTTAGTCCCTTAATTTAGTCATTTAACCTCACAGTCCTGAAAATATATATATATATTTTTTTTACAGCGATTCCATAAAAGAACTATTTTTGGTTCCCCAAAGAACCTTAATGTGAACAGTTTATTCTTAGTGTGAAGAGCATACAGTCAAGCCTGAAATTATTCATAACCCATAAATTCTTATTTAAAGTTGCTTTTATTTAACCAGCAAGTTTTAATTTTTTGACCGGAAATGACCCAGGCTTCTCCCAAAAGATAATAAGAGGATGTACAAGAGGCAACATTGTGGAAAAATATATATATTTCTCAGCTTTTATTTACATTTGAACAAAGTCAGAAAAAATATTTTTTTTTACCTCAGGAATTTGCCTGGGGTGTGAATAATTTTAGGCTTGACTGTATATATAATTAATGAGGTAAATACAAGTAGTATTCTGGTGCCTGAAGAACGGTGACACCAGCATTGATGTGAAAAAATGTCTTAAAAAAACTTGAATTACAATAAATTGTGAATTTTTTCAGCCAAACGTTCATTTTTTCGTGTTCCATTCTTTATAACAATGGCGACCGTTCAGTTTTGCTAACATGTGTTTTGTGAGAGAACATGATTGCCTGAGACATTTTACAACACAATTGACAAAGACACCTCAAACTGTTTAGCATTTATATTAGCTTAATTACCTAAATGCATTATGGAGTTGTTTTCTTGTTGCTGTTAAGGCACTCCAGGACTTCTATTTCTAAAGTTGATTTGAAACAAACTGACTTGTTTTGTCAAGTAAAAAAAAGTTTCATACCTGAATACATCATAAGTATAATGTCATTGCCTGTCCCGTCCTCATTGTAAATAACCACAGCGGAGGCTCCTTCTCGCTGGGCCGCGTTGATCTTCTTTGTGTAGGAACATTTTCCAGTTTTTATAAGGGCAATCCATGGCTGGTGACTTGCGCTGAAAGTAGTGTTCTTCGAGCATGCCAGAGGATCTGAATTTGGAAGCACCGTTAACCCAGAAGCTGACATCAGTGGTGAGTTTATTCCAAATTTACCACATTCACACATACTGATCACCGTTTCATTAGATACTCTGTCGAAGTAACTTAAGCCAACATCAGCAGTCCAGTAAAAAAAGGTGGCAGCAGCAGCTGACAGTTGGAAGCAGCACTGGAAAGCTAATAATGTCAGCCAAATATATGAACAGCCATGTTCACGAGTTGCTCTAAACCCCAACGTTGATTTCATTGCTTCAGGCAAACACTCGATCGACCGTAATCAGATGCTTCTAGCTGCTTTTTTACATTAGGTGAAGTGTTCTTATCACAGTGGACCTTGGACATTGGTTATGTACATTATAGTTTATTTGAAAGGGTTGGGCTTTGGTATTCAGGAAACTTCGTGACTTTAATCCATCTGTAGAACAATTGTGTCATTGTTTTTAACACTGCTTCACATCTGCTTAATTTGTCCATGGCTTGATACATCATCATATTTTGATATTTAGCTTTTTTCCTCATTTAGGTTTATGAAGATGCACAGACAGTGTCAGCACTCTGTGTTGTAACATGGACATACTTGTTTTCCATTACATTTGTGATGTTTATGGGATAAAACAATCTGCCAATGGGGTAAGCAAAATAATCTTATGTCAAAACAAAAACAAGATTATTTTGCTTGCCCCATTGGCAGATTTCTTTGATTGCTTTAAGGAAAACTTTACTTCATTTTAGCGTATTATTTCTTAAAACAAAAATTATATTTTTTGCTTGTCAAGAAAATGCTTCTTGATTTAAATTGTTTTAAGTATTTGGACAACAAAATGTAAGTAAAAAAGCATTTTTTTTTTTGCAGCGTAGCACCATTCTACATTCATGAAAAGATTATTTTCCATATCTCTTAAATGATCAAAAAACAAAATGTCTAAATTTACATTCAAAATAATATATTTTCTATAGCTTTTCAGTTTTAAGTTATACAATTAATAAAATATTTTATTCTAATTGCTTAATTTTTCAGTTTTTTATTTGGAATGTGTGATTTGGAATGGCTCATTTCAACTGAAAGGTACAGTTTGGTACAGTACAGTATAGGGTTGTCAAAAGTATTGAGTACCAATCAATACTGAAATTTGGAAAACGTCCATTTCTCGCTAACATTTAAGCGCTCTAAAAAGAAATGACTGTGATTGCCCATAAAGGTCAACAGTTAACCACTCTTCACTGCTGTTCACAGAATGCAAACACAACCGCGTAGAATACAATGGCCAATCAGTGGTGTTTAAGTATGTGCTCAACACAGCTTAAATGTTAGTGTGAAATGGACGTTTGTAAAATTTCAGTAAAGATTGGTACCAAACTCAATACTTTTGACAACCCTAGTACAGTATGAACACATTTATTTCCGTTTTCACTTTTGAAAGTACTAAAATAGTGAACCACACTATACCGCTTGTTTGGGACCCTTTTGTAAGGGTAGGCAAGTTTTATCACAAATCTGCAAACAAGTCTAAAATGAGTCTATAATATGTTTTTAGAAGGAGGGGAGTGGCTAGGTGGAGATGGCTAAACAAAACATGTAAATGAAGTATTGGAGTCAGCAAGATAACCGGCATATAGGTGTTAGAAACCTGCCCACCTACTGACCACACAAGTTTATCAACAAAAGGGTTTCTTTGGCCTGAAAGTATCACCTGAAGACAAAGGCAGCATAGCATTTGCATCACTTTGGCTCAGCCAGTACTCACAAAACAAAAGGTTTAATGTCCCTCATAGTTGGGGGCTGTTACAGTTTCGAATGAAATTATATAATTAAACCAAAGAATATAACTTTTCAGTTATTTATAGATTATTGTTCATTTGGAACTAGATTGTGTAAGGTTATATTTCCACAATCTCAACTTTCTGATGTACTAATTAATGGTACTGTTGGCCTGGAAATGCAAGCCTATTCAGGGTACTGAATCATACTGTACTGTACTAAACTTTACCATACTGCTCAGTGGAAACAAGGCATTAAAGGGCACCTATCATGTAAAATCAACTTTTGGAAGCTGTTTGGACAGACGTGTGTGTAAGTATAGTGTGTCTGCAGTTATATTGGAATGATATAAACTATTCTGATGTTAAAATAGGATCCAAATCCCAGCAATTTTGAGGTCCATGTGAGGGGTTTTCCCCACCTACCGATATTGATTGAAAGGTACGTATTACCATGTCTCTGAAGTAACGAGTATAATCATGTCCACAAGACAGGATTTGCAAAGAAACTAGAATTAAAAAATCTGTTCCATCTCTGTGATCTGCACTTACAAATACAACAATATACAGCAAACGGTGTAACGGCATTTGTGTGTGGCTCATTTATCTTACTGTAGTATTTTTTACTGTGGGTCTCTGTTTCATCGTGTCAACGTTTCATGGAATTGCTGTGTGTCATTTTTGCCATGTTTATCCTGCTGTCTGACCCTAGTTCATCGTCTGTGGGTGGGGAGAACCTACTTTGAGTGGGAGGGGAGAACCAGTTCATTTTCATAAAAGGCACAGGAGACAAAACTGCTACAATTTGATACAAAACCATCAAAGCAATGTAATTTGTCCCTCTTGTAAGGAATAGTGTAAGTACTTGGAATATATCAGTGACAAAAGGGACTGAGATCATACAGATTCATTTTATGATAGGTGGATAGTTACCCTTTTTTTGAATGTGAAAGCATAAGCCACCAATCACTGCCATTACTATGCTGGGAAGAGTCAGGATAATAATGAATATAACTTAGTCTGAAAGAGTAATAAAATATACACCAAGTTAAACTTAGAGGGTCAGTAAATGATATTCTGTTTTTGGTGGACTGTCTCTTTAACATCCAAATCGACAAAGCTATATGTACACTGAAAAGAGTATCGGTCACAATTGGGTAGAAAACATACTTAGGAGTTACATGGCAAATGATGCAATAAAGCAATACAGTAGGGACACACAGTAAAAACATTGTAAAAACACTTGTGACATTATGCTGATACAGTATAGCCCTGTTAATCCTTCGTAAGTATTCTTTTTTTTTCATACAAGTGAAAAAAATGCAATACAAATAACAGCTTGTTGTGACTTTAATTTACTTAACCTTAGGTTCTCCAAGATGTAAGTGATACTCTTCAGCAGAACAATAAAGATAATTTTACTCACCGGTAATTTATAAAAATCAACTAATGGACCCTTTTCACAAGAATCGGTCATCATTGAAAGTTTTTAATATTTAAAAAAAAAAACTCAATTCATATGTATTTATGTATGTATTATATCATCTTTGCATCAAATTATAAAAAATGAATTACTGCTTGTGCGAGGTGTTTCTAATACAGCGTCTATGGGCAGGACAGTACATTTGACGTTGTTTAGTCTCACACATTCTCCCCCATTCCCCGTCTTTGCTCTCTTAAGGCTGCTTTATACTTCTGCCTCTAGTGCACGCGTATGCTCCAGCGCAGCCTACGCATGGTCGCATAGCCCTCGCTGTGGCCGTCGGCGACACTGACCTCTCAAAAAATTTAACTACATGTTGCAACGCTTGGTGTAACTTCTCATGTACAAGTCATGTGGCCTAAACTCTCTAACAGTGCCGCGGCCCATTGCAGCATTTAGCTCCAGTTTGCGAAACATATCATCTCCATGGTCAGGATGTAAATGCAGTGGTCAGTCGCCGATTCATGAGCAGGACTTTTTCCATTTGATGAATTTGGTGTGATATGTTGTGACAGCAAGAAAGTCGTCCTTGGTGATGCAAGACAGTGCCTCCTTGGTTGTTTACACCATACTTTTAGCTTGGCCATTCAAACTTGGATGATAAGGTGCTGTAGTGAGGTGACCAATGCCATTGCGGTCCGCAAACTCTGAGGATGTGAAGGCAGTGCCATATCCTGAAACTATGACATCAGGCAAAAAGTAGTGCAAAAAGCAGCCTCAATGTGTTGATAACTGCTGACTATGACATAGAACTCATCAGGGATACCTCCAGCCATTTGCTGAGTGCATCCACCACTATGAGGAATACTTTGCCTTGAAAAGGACCCGCAAAGTCAATATGCAGCCGGGACCATCTTTTTATTGTCCACTCCCAAGGATGTACTTTTGCTTTAGTGGGTGCGTGATGTGACATCTGACAGGTTCTGCATGCCTTGACAATTTCCTCTATTTCTCCATCCATGCCTGGCCACCACACATAACTCCTCGCAAGTCCCTTCATGTGTACGATGCCCGGGTGTGCATCATGTAGCATAGCCAGTACCTCCCTTCATAGCAGCCCGAGATGTATGTTCTAAACCGGCTATCGGGTGTCTCTGCCGGCCACCCATGCAGTAGCCAATGTAGCACCCATGACATGACAGGGTCCTTAAGTGTACAGCAGGCAATTTTTTCAGCATGCATGGGTGCATCTGGGACCATTTCCAGTATTAATACTTCCAATGGTGGAGGTGTAACATCTTCAGGAGCGGGTAGAGGTAAGCGACTCAGGGCATCAGCATTTCCCATTTGCTTTCCAGGCATAATTCCTCTCTGTGGTGGACATTGTTCTGGAGGCAAAACAAATGGTCTTTCAAAACAAATGGCCATCACATTCCAAGTGAAACAATACAGCCCCAAGGCTATCGGGTGAAGCATTACAAACCACTGCTAGTGGTTTCTTCTCATCATAATGCACCAACACCTTATCTGTTTGCAGCAACTGTTTCGCCTGAGCATACGCCATCTCATGCATCTCACGCCATCCCACCGCCAAGGGGCGGACTGGTCAAGAAGACAATGCAGAGGCTCCAGGACGGTGGCCTTGTTAGGGAGAAAACAGCTGTAAAGGTTAAGAAGCCCCAAGATTGCCTGAAGCTCTGTCTTGTTCCGTGGAGACAGAGCCTTTTGGATGGCGTCCACCTTTTCACGTGTTGGTTTAATGCCGTCCTTATCCACATGAAATCCTAAGAATTCCACTTGGTTTGCTGCAAAAATACTTTTTTCTTTTTTTGGTAGCAAACCCGCTTCCGCAAAACACTTTAATACGGCCCTTAGCCGTGCATTGTGTTCCTCCATGGTCTTGCCTGAAATTAGGATGTCGTCTAGGTACGGTTGGACACCTGGGATGCCTGCGAGCAAGGTGTCCATAAATCTTTGAAATATTGAAACGGCTGTTGACACTCCAAACGGTAAACATTGAGCCTGGAAAACTCCGCGGTGAGTGTTAATAGTCAGTAAGTTGGCTGCTTCATCATCCGATGGGAGCTGCTGATAAGCTTGTTTCAAATTATGTTTTGTGAAAATTACTCCTCCTGTCAATTTTGAGAACAGTTCAGATGCTGTGGGAATAGGGTACACATCAGGCTTAACAGCTGTTCTGACAGTTCAACAATAATCTCCACAAATCCTCAGACCCCCATCTTTTTTTGCTACAGCCACTATGGGTGTGGCCCACTTTGCATGTCGCACAGGTTAAAAAATCCCTTGAGCCACCAATTTATCCAGCTCTTCATCAAGCTGTGGCCGTAAAGCAAAAGGAACTGGACGGGCTTTGAAGAAACGTGGTGCCACCGTGGCATCAATATCAATTGAGACAAGGGGCATTCTGCACACCCCAATGTCCTGAAATACCTCAGCATATTCAGTCAGTATTTTCTCCATGGCCTGAAGCTGCACTCTGTGCACCCCTTCAACTGATATCCCAAGGGAATCAAACCAGTCTCGTCCCAGCAGACTTGTGGCATGGCCCCCGATAACGAACAAAGGCAGTGTGTTTTGTGCCCCTTTGTACAGCACTTCCACAAATATCCTCCCTTTTACTTCCAAAGTTAAGCTTGGGACCACTGCTTTAACACTCCGCTGTCAGCATGCATTTCAAGAGGCTGAAAGGGCCACAGTGAGTGATAAATATGCTCACTAATTAAGGAGCATGCTGCTCCTGAATCCACTTCCATTGTGTGTACTTGTTTGTTTAGTATCACAGTAGCCAAATATGGCTTATGCCCCCTTTTTGTGATTCGGCAGTTGCGCTGAAAAAAGTTGGGCTGTAATGATGTTGTAATGCAGCCACAATGTTTGCATAAGTCACTGTAGAGGGCTGCGTTGGGGCAATAACAGAACGTAACGTGGAATATGTATTTGTGCCACACATAATAAGCAGCACAGAGCGTTTCTTTGCATCGTCCTTAATATCATTTGCATGAAAAAAACATTATTACTGTATTCCGCAGCCATAGTCAAACGCTTTCCTTCTATGAATGTATGGTAGCAAAACTGAAGCACAGAGATAGCAAAAATACATAAAATAATTTTGTAAATAACCTTCAGTTTCCTGCTTCTTCATTCATTCATTGATTTTCTTTTCGGCTTAGTCCCTTTATTAATCTGGGGTCACCACAGCGGAATGAACCGCCAACTTATCCAGCATATGTATTACGCAGAGGATGCCCTTCCAGCCGCAACCCATCTCTGGGAAACATCCATACACACTCACTCATTCACACACACACACACACTACGGACAATTTAGCTTACCCAATTCACCTGTACCGCATGTCTTTGGACTTGTGGGGGAAACTGGAGCACCCGGAGGAAACCCACGCAAACACGGGAAGAACATGCAAACTCCACACAGAAATGCCAACTGACCCAGCCGGGGCTCGAACCAGCGACCTTCTTGCTGTGAGGCGAATGTGCTATCCACTCCGCCACCGTGCTGCCCGTTTCCTGCTTCTGTAAAAAGATAAATGTATATAATCTAGTTTCAAATTATTAATTCATTCATTTTTCCTTCGGCTTAGTCTGTATTTCAGAGGTCGCCACAGCAGAATGAATTACGCAGTGGATACCCTTTCAGCTGCAACCCAGTACTGGGAAACACCCATACACTCTCACATTCAAACACACTCATACACTACGGCCAATTTAGTTTATTCAATTCACCTATAGCGCATGTCTTTGGACTGAGATGGAAACCGGAGCACCAGGAAGAAAACCCACGCCATGACAGGGACTCGAACCAGCAACCTTCTTGCTGCGAGGCGACAGTGCCAACCACTGAGCCACCATGCCGCCTAGTTTCAAATTAACAGTGATATATACTGAAAAGTTATATTCTTAAGTTTTTAGAATTGTCGTTTCATTTGAAAATCTAGCAGCCCAGGTGTGAGAGACATTAAACCTGTTGCCTTCCTGAGCATTGGCAGATCCCAAAGTAATGCAAACAGGATCTCAACTGTGCCTTTGTCTTTGTGGATCCATTCAGACCAATCTTTTGTTGATTAGATTTGGGCAGGTAAAACTTGTCTGGTCAGTGGCTGGACAGGTTCTTTCACCTATCTACCTCATTTACATGCTCCTTGTCTGAACTTATAAACACTGCCCCCCTAAAACATATAATAGACGAGAGGACACTGTTCAAATAAGACTCTTGTAGACTCATGTGGACTTCTTGAAGATGACTGTTTGACTGCAGAACAACCAACACAAAAAGAATTATGTTTAAAAGGGTCTCCTAGCTTGAGTTATAAAGTTCTCTACACTTCCAAACATTTCCCTTAATAAGTTCTCAGTATCACCAAGAGCCACAGAGATTCATTTTGGTTTCGTGTGTCTACAATTTTGACAAAATTAGAAAAATTTGCCTGAAACAAGCTTACGAGTGCTTAAATGCACAAATTCTGCCTCCAGAGTCAGTTGGACACACAGCCTTGGTAAAAGTATGCACTACAAGTGTTTCTTTGCATAATGACATATCTGTAGGGGCAAAATCAGCACCTGAGTTTGTTTACAACAGAGCGAGTGGATGTGTCTGTGAATACACAATTATGTGATGAGACACTCGTAGTGCAAACTCCAGTCAGTGTACATGCTCAGAACAAGGGCTGTGAATAAGTAAGGGATAATCAAGGGATTGTAGTGCGTTAAAGGATTTTAAATGCACAACACGCAGCAAAGAACTGCCCGACGTGAAGTGAGGGTGGTTGCCTCCACGAAGTGCGTTTAAAATCCTTTAACACATTGCAAGTCAATGATTATCCTACTTATTATGTTGTCATTTGCCAAGTTGATGGCCTGAAGGTGAGTAAATTAAATGGATATTTTCATTTTTGGGTGAACTGTCCATTTAAACTCTCCAGTTGTCTATGTTAGACATTGGTATATATAGGATCATCAAAGCAATCTGAAACTTTTTGATTTAGTGGTTAATTTGTATTAATGGGTGCAATCTCATTTTGTACATTTTAGTATTATTTGATCATCCCACCACCCACTTGCTAAATTGCTAACTATTTTTATAAAAATGTAAAACATGAAATATTTGTATTAGCTTACTTCTAGAAGGATATGATTAATGTTGTGAGTGTGGGCCTTAATAACACGAGTGGCCCGTCTGCCCCTCCCCCACTTACTGCGCTCTAGAACCACCACTGATCCCCTGACCGCCTCCAAGGTCAACAAGGACTTCCAGATTAATAATCAATAAATATCTCTTTACATTGTTCAGAGTGTGAGATGCATGCAAGTCTACCTTTTTGAATGACAAAGCACTGTATTAAAGTAAGCAGTGGTTAATGAACCCTCAAGATGCTTCGAGTTCTTTTATCATTTCTGAAGAACAAAATGTGAGGCAAAAGTGAGGAAAATTCCACCGTTTTCTTTATTAGCAGACATTGCAACATCAGATAATGTACATAACAACCTGCAGACTTCAAAAAATGTCAGACTCACATGGTAAAAAAATTACAATTTGCATGAAAACATCATGATCTTTAGTAAGCTGCCATCATTTTCTTTCTTTTTTTTGCAGGGTAGAGTGAAATACATCAGCTCTGTCAAATATCTGCTTGAAGGTTATGATGTTTGTTTCTATATCATTTCTATCATGAACACTACACTAACTCTAGGACAAATTACTAAATAGCAAGGAAATATACATGAGGTTAAAAAGGTCAATTTCTCCCCAACCATGTATATAATCGCTTGAAAACCTTAAAACGAGTGAAGAGGAAGAATGCATGTGGAAACAGTTCAAGAAAACACTCAAAGCTCTAGAGGGAGGTATGACTTTTTTTTTTGTTCTAGACCAAATAAGTTATCAACAACAAGTGGCATTTAAAAATACTTTTAGAGTGGCATTCTCGCAGAAGCAATCACCGCAAATCTACAAGGTGCTCAGTATTTAGCTTCAGTTTGTGCTAAAAATCTGTACGGATACTTATAAAACCATTGATAAAAATATTTCTCTGTTAACAATATGCCTTGGAGGTTGGACAATGACACGATACTAGGAGTGATGAGGAGTTGCAATGACAGAGTTGATGAGAGGGCAATAGTGCTACTCGGACTTTGCTTCCTTCGCTTCTTTGTTAGTCTTTGCAACCTGAGGAAAGATTGAGAAAATTAACAATGTAACAGTGTAATATAACAGCATTGACTCTTGCATGTGCCTTAAAGGCCCTGGTATACTTCAAACTATGTTTTTTTTTGTTCTTTGTTTGAGGGAAAAAGGAAGTTAGAAAAGGCTGAGTGACTGTAAAATATGTGTTTTGAAACACTCCAACACCCCTGTGCTGCAGTAGGTGGGGTTGTAAATGCGTCACGCTGTTCGTATGTACCCCTAAACACAACGATGGCGGCTGAAAGAGAAAAACAGTTTCATAAAAACATAGAAAACTTGTGGTGTTATGAGGTGGGCTTCTAGTCCAGTTTTTGATCATCTCCCAGTCTTTAAAAATCTCTCCGCGAGCAAACTTACAGGTGCGGATACATTTGCACCAGCTCTGCTACTCAACCCTCCAGTGTATTCATGTGGCTGGTATTCTTGTTTTGGATGCTGTTTTCCTGTCTGACCCCCTTGAATGAGAAATGAATCAGTGGACGAAACTGAACGTCAAATGCTGAAAAAGGCAGAGAGCTTCAGAACCCTTTCTGATTGTGTAATATTCATGGCCAATGGTAGCTCAAAGGTGTTTAGGAGCTGTTTCGAACTGCTGAAATTAACTCAAAAAGAACTTAGTTTAGGATTTTGTTTGAAGTATACCATAGCCTTAAAGGCATAGTTGAAAATGACCTAATTTACTTTCCCTCATGTGGTTTTTAACCTATATGATTTTCTTCCACAAAAGAAGATATTTTGAAAAATGCTGGTTGCTGGCAACCATCAACTTCCACAATAGGAAAAAATATATATACTATGGAAGTTAATGGGTGCCTGCTACCAGCATTCTTCAAAATATCTTGTTTTGTGTTCAACAGAAGAAAGAAGCTCAATAGGGTTTTGAACAAGTGAAGGATTTGTAAATAATGGCAGAATTTAAATTTTTGGGTGAACTATACTTTTAAAATAGCCTAGCGTTACAACCACTATTGATTTTAAATTAAAAAATAAGATTAATGTCATTAAACAGGGTATTTATTCTACTTTTTTTCTGATGTGCTATGATATGTGAGTTTCCCCTACACACCGCATTGGTCTTTGCGTCTCCATTCTCTGAATGGTTTTCCTCATTGGCTGCAGACTCTGAGGTCTCCTTGGCCTTCACCTTGGTCTTTTTATCCTCCTTTTTAACAGCTTTGTCTTTCTACAGAAGAAGTGATTAATTGGCAGCACATCATGTTAACGGAACCCACAAAAGAACATTTGCATCGCATATTTGTGTGTAAATTCATGATAGTATTAGAATGTTACAGTTTTATTGTTTGTTTGTTAGTTGTGAGACATTATTTACCTTAGCTGTCTTTTTTGATTTGGGTTCAGCCTTCGCAGGAGCTGGTCTCTATAAATAAATAAGTAAAAAAAAAACATGTATAAGTATAACCAGAAATTGTTCACATGAAAATATAAAACATTAACAAAAAGGGAATACTAAAACTTTTCATTATGTTCCATTACTACTACTACTACTGGGCAACACGGTGGCGCAGTGGGTAGCACAATCGCCTCACAGCAAGAAGGTCGCTGGTTCGAGCCTCGGCTGAGTCAGTTGGCATTTCTGTGTGGAGTTTGCATGTTTTCCCCGTGTTTTTTCCGGGTGCTCCGGTTTCCCCCCACAATTCCAAAGACATGCGGTACAGGTGAATTGGGTAAGCTAAATTGTTCATAAGTGTGAGTGTGTATGGATGTTTCCCGGTGATGGGTTGCAGCTGAAAGGGCATCCGCTGCGTAAAACATATGCTGTATAAGTTGGCGGTTCATTTCGCTGTGGCGACCCCGGATTAATAACGGGACTAAGCCGAAAAGTAAATGAATGAGTGAACTACTACTACTACTACTTTTATTTTATTAATTGTAATAAAATAACAATAATTAAACAAAATGCTGTTACTATGTATAGCTTTAACATATGGTGTGATTATGGTATGATACCCTTTGGTAAAATAATTTTTTGTAAAATATTTGATATTTGGTGCCATTTGTACAAAGATTACAAAGTAAAAAAAAAAAAAAAAAAAAGTTCATATAACTACTATGTGCTTCTGTCAAAAGAAAGTAATTGTAAAAAATATAAAGTATACCTACTTTGCTCATGTTGTCGTATTGCAAACCACTTTCTTTGGAATACAATTAAAGTTACAGTAGGCAAAGTTTGGTGGTATTGCTAGGTTTAATGTTTGCTTAATGGGTAGGGTCAGGATATTATTATTATAGTTTAATTACAGAAAGTGATGACACAGGTATTTCTTAAATAGGCAGTGACTACATTCAAATGGTGATATTGAGTACAAATACCAGTAAGATACTGTAAACACAAAGTGAATGCAGCATTATTTGTTTAGCAATATGCAATTTACACCATGTAAAAACAATGGAAATAGCAACAGAGTCTATTTACATCATGTAAAGTATTTTCTTCTTTATACACAGTGAGCATTTTATTTACACTTTTCAAATATTGTATTCATTTTAATTGAAACTAAACGTCTTTCCAATCTGTCATGTGGTGGGAAAAAAAAGAAACGGTTTTCAGCATAGGTTGGATTCATCAAAAGCTATCATTATGCACCTTTATGTTCATTGCACACTTACTGCCTGCAGCTTTAGTCAAACTGATGCTTTTTTTGTCATTTGAATTGTACCAATCAACCATAGGTGTAAATACACTTTGCCAGCAGGGCTGCCTATTTGATTTTAGTGTAACTTCACTTATAATGTTTGTATGTTGAACACACTTAACAAAGTGGATAAAAAGATTTCTTTTGGGTTTAGCAGGAAATTCCAGATTTTCTATTGGATCTACATAAGTAAGTAGACCTGTCAGTTTATTGGCTTTGTGTTGAATGTCAAATCTTCTCTAATACGGTGATCACTGACAGTAAATCTGACCACAGACAGGCCTAAAGCTCTGCAGTAAAGCATTTGAAACACATACAGAGATGGTAAAGAATAACTGGGAAATATACGTACTGCTGATAACCGTGCAGATCTCCTCTGAGGCTGAAAAAAGTACACATATCAGTGAAATATGCACACTACAATACATTAACTTCAACTAACAATCAAATAACAGAGTTATCACGTGATGTAATACGTTTAAACATGAAAATATTTCACCTCATCCTTTGCTTCCCCATCGGCTCTCTGTAGATAAAAACAAACAAACAAACAAAACAAAAACGTTTAAAATCAATTCATTTAAACATGATATTTAAAACACGTGCATAAATTCACTTTCAAATGTAAAACCTAAAACAAATCGGGTGACGTGTGTAATTAAAATCAACTGAGATCAGTTCAGCTCAACCATCCCTTATTAATAGCACAACCAACCCCTATATGTGACCCGAGGAGGAGCTGACGGCAGCGCCATCTTTCGGTACTTAAGCGCCATTACCGCCATCTGCTCACAAGAACAAAGACTATAAAATAATTATTACATTTTTACTGTCGATATCGACGTTTTCACGGTTAGTGGATTCGTTAGCATTGAACAAGTCATATTTAACATATGTGTATATTTCGCGATTGAATTTCTAAGAGTTTCTTCTTGCACAGCATGGTTGACTCGAGTAGCAAGAAAAGCAGCAAAACAAACTTCAGCCCGCCATTGTTCGTTCTGCGCAAAATTAAGCCGTGTGCTTCTCGGATTTCAGTGATAAATATGTTTAAGGTGTGCAGATATATATTTCGCAATGCATCGAATAAATAAACCACGAAAATGGCTATCAATACCGAACAACGCCTCCCTGATGTAGGAGTGTGTGCGCGCGAGCAAAAGGATACGTACCTTTCTTTTAGGCATGTTGGATTCCTGAACGGATTTTTTACTTTAAACACTAGAAAAGCAGCTGCTTCGGAGGAGATCTCGGCATATACGTGTGCGGTTCGATACACTAAATACAGTAGTAAACACAGAGGAACATTACAGCAAAGGGTCTGAATGGGATAAGGGGAGTGGCTACGCGTGATCGACGTCTATTTAGACCAATCAGCGCCGAGAACTGAGAGCGAAGCATGAAGAAGATCTAAGCCGGTATCGCTGATAAATGTCGACAGTACAACGAGGTCGACTAAAAATATGAATCCTTAATCCTAAAATATGAAGACTTGAGTCTAACATTTCAGTAGTTAACGCAGACGAGGAAAAACATCAGGCGACTCCAATTTCATAACAGTTTTGTTGTTTGTGTACATGGTGATTTATTGTTCGAGTTCTCTGTTCAAAATGGCGCCGTCGAATTGAATCGGGTTAGGGTTTGTTCCCAGCCTGCAGACGACAGGGAAAAAAGGGGGGAAACTGCACTTATGTCGCTTGTGAGCTGAGCAGACTGCTGCACCATTTGCCCTTGTGACAAATTAGCATGTAGCCCACATTAAACCGGTGGAGCAACACATAACTTTATTTTGATGGAAACTGCCGCGCATTTCTCACACAAGTACGCGCGCGTCACAGTTCATGATTTTACAGGACGTACATGAAACAAAAAGTGCTAAATGTGATTTTTTCCCCCACTGAAACAACACTAGCCCTCTTTAACACAATACGGGCATAATAGCAGAACATATAAACTTAAAATGATGGATAAAAGAGGCATATCATCCACTTCATCCCTATCTAATTTATCACATTTTAATGTTTTTTTTTTATTTAAAACATATCTTAATATAAAAATCCAGTTTTCATTTTACTCTGAATACACCTCTTTTAACGGTTAGATCAAATGTTTCTGATAAAGCTGAAGCATTTTTGCAAGGCATGTTTGCTGAAGAGGCGGAGAATGAGGAGGGGTAAAAGAAAGAGAATTGGGGGCGATACAGACTGTTGACTGGAATGTTCAGATTCTCACCGAGACAAGCAGAGTAAATGGGATTTTACCACCGGTGTTGAACAGTAACGCCTATTTTCTCGCTCCTGCTATTTTTGTTTGCATTCCCGCGAAGCTCTGGAATTTGTGAATATGGTGATTAAAGTTTACATCGCATCCTCCTCTGGATCAACATCGGTAAGAACTTCAGATGAGCAATGTGATGGTAACATGCGACTGCAACCAGTTACAAAGTAGCCACAGCCACGCCAAAATGTTACCAGAGTAATGGCAACATCTATCAATTTGACTAGTCCATAATCTTGTAATGTTAAGTATTTTTTTTATAATGATTGGTCGTTGCTGACCTATGTCAGATTACAAAAATTATCCTGAAGTAATACATGTATGATAATTTGACGACAGCTGTGCATGCTTAACACGCGAACCCGATGCAAATGACTGAAATATATTATTGTTATTAGACAAAACATGACATACTGTGTTATTATTATAATTATTGTTACTATCTAATTATACCTACAGAAAATATTACCGCTGTAACGTTAGAAACTACATAAATTTAGTT
This sequence comes from Danio choprae, assembly GCA_903798125.1. NCBI lineage: Eukaryota > Metazoa > Chordata > Actinopteri > Cypriniformes > Danionidae > Danio > Danio choprae. The sequence continues at coordinate 3,370,242 of CAIGQW010054354.1, forward strand.
CTCAAGCAAATTTAACAAAGAAAAACATTCAGTACAAAGTCTAAATATGGTGAAGAAGTTGACAGTTAATGTAACCACTTCCTCATTGGTGTGCTGGAAGTAGCATACATCCCTTTTGTTCAACTCCACCAGAAATGAGATGCAAATAACTGATATATAATCGCACATAGCAAGGTAGTTAATGAAAACGGACTTGAAAATGGCAAGTTTTTGAGTGGGTATGTTTTAACTGCATCCTGACTGTTGAAAAGTTAACAGTATTTTGGGGGGCTGTGTAAAATGGCCGCGCTAGGGGGAGCTGTTCCTCCTGCAGGTGATTTGGCTGTAGCTTTTCCTAATTTGGTGAGTTGCAGAAAACTCTTGTGCTCCAGATACTTTTAAGTTACGTAACGTCGGAATGACACACACAGTCTTGACTAGTTTATGCTCCTGCCATCAGTTGCATTTGTTTTTGTCTCTTCTGAAATGAGGAGGTTTTGACTGACTTTTTTTCCTATTTGGATTAATAGGCCAATTTCCTCTGAGTTGGACACATATTAAGTGTCATATTTATATTACATTATCAACAAACATGATCATTTTTTAAAGATTATATTCTGTTTCTGAGCTGTTGTTATATTTCAGTAGTTTTGGATTACAAATGCAGTAACCACAGATGATGTTAATTCATCTTTAAATAACCATTTGACAGCCTTTAAGGGGTCATGAAATACAGTTTTAGTTTTGTTTTATTATGCTTATTAATGGTAGTTTATGACGTTTACAAAGTTAAATTTTACATCCTCATTTTCACTCTCTGTCATAAACAGGATATTTCACTAAAATATTTCACTTCACTAAAAGTAGGCTCAATATCTGTGATAAGCTAAAATCATCACACTGTATTCATACCCTCTTTTAAAGCATCATATTTTGATACTTGAGACGACAAGACAGTTATATACCCATTTAGATGGATTGACTGAAATTCAGAAGAAATCAAATTGATGAAATCACAACTTTAGCTGTTTGCTTTACCGTCATGATTGCTTTTGTTTGTCATTGCAGCCTGTAAGAAGCAACAACTCAATCAAGTATTATCTTATGTGATTATTTAATGATTTAATTAGCAATGCTCAAACAATTGCTCTTGTTATCTTAATGGTTTGACCTTTATCACAAACATAAATAATCCACATCCATGACAAATGCACAAGTATTTCGGATAAAGCAGAAATTGTCGAATAACAGAAATGTAACTTCATTAACTAGCCACTAGTTTTCAATTTACATGCACCAAAATAATGGATTATTTACCACAGTTAGAGAAGTTTTCCAAAAAGGAAGCTTGCATGCATTTAATTCAGTAAAGCAAATGACTGAGACTTCTCACCAATAGTAAAGACTCCAATCTCATTCACTCCAGACTCACATGAACACAAACACACGTATTCAAATGTGGTCAAATAAAATCATACATAAAAATGTAACACTAAAAACGTGTTCATGTATAAGATATAGTACATTTAGAAAATAAATATGAAGAATGCATTTTAACAGATATTTTGTTTGTGTACAGTAGATAAGTAAGGTCTAAGTCTGAGTACATATAATTTTGACAGGGCTTGGCCACAATAATCACAAACATATATTGATTATATGTGACTTTTGATCTTGGATTGTTTTATTTTATTTGCCAGTTGGATCTTAGGAGCACATAGGTCAATAAATAAAATCTATATATTAATAATTAAAAAAATGTATTGAGCATGGTTTCCTTATAAAAAATTAAAAAATGTATATTTTCTGTCTAGTTGTAGACTGTTTTAGAAATCCTCTCCACGTCTGTTATAAATGAATAACATGGACCCGCTATTGATGAAAAATATAATATATTACAATGTAAATAATAACTCATGCATACCTCCTCAATTTGAGGGCACCAGATTCAGTTTCCATCCATTTAGATGTGATTTGATTTTCTTTTTCCCTCAGATCAAGAAACAGCAACAGGATGTCATGGGCTTCTTGACAGTCAATAAAATTGATTTTGAGGAGTGCGACATTGCAGCCGATGAAGAAAACAGAAAATGGATGAGAGAGAATGTTCCAGATGATTTCCGACCAGCCATAGGGAACCCCTTACCTCCTCAGATCTTCAACGAAGAGAGATATTGTGGGGTTTGTACACGCTAGAAATATTGTGTTAGTGTAGTAGCTCACAGAGTAAAAACTCTGAAATATTACACTGCAAAACATTATTTTCTTACTTAGAGTTTTTGTCTTGTTCTAGTCCAAATATCTAAATATTTTTAAATCAAGAGGCATTTTGCAGACAAGCAAAAATATTGTCTCGTTTTCAGAAATAATATGTGAAATTGAAGTGAGTTTTTCCTTAAAACAAGCAAAATAATCTGCCAGTGGGGTAAGCAAAACAATCTTGTTTCAATTTTGAAATTAGATTATTTTGCTTACCCTGTTTTTGGATGAACCATTGCTTATAATATAAAGTAACAAATTTGACCCGGGGCCTCACAGTGGCACAGTGGGTAGCACGTTCGCCTCACAGCAAGAAGGTCGCTGGATTGAGCCTCGGCTGGGTCATTTGGCGTTTCTGTGTGGAGTTTGCATGTTCTTCCCGTGTTTGCGTGGGTTTCCTCCAGGTGCTCCGGTTTCCCCCACAAGTCCAAAGACATGCGGTATAGGTGAATTGGAAAAGCTAAATTGTCCGTAGTGTATGAGTGTGAATGGGTGTGTATGGAGGTTTCCCAGAGATGGGTTGCAGCTGGAAGGACATCCGCTGCGTAAAACATATGCTGGATAAGTTGGCGGTTCATTCCGCTGTGGCGACCCCAGATTAATAAAGGGACTAAGCCGAAATGAAAATGAATGAATGAATTTGACCCAAAATATTTTTTTAAAAGAATAGTGCACCCCAAAATGGAAATTACCCATAATTTACTTACCCTCAAGCCATGCTGGGTGTATATGACTTGTTTCTGTCAGACAAACACAGCCAGAGTAGTTTTGAATTGTATCCGCTTCCTTCACCAAATTACTTGAATAGCACTATTTGGTGGTATTATATAACACTATTAACAATGAACTCTTCAATGAACTCATAATTTGCTCCTTATTAATAGTTATTAAGGTAGTTTAGGTATTGGGTAGGGTAAGGGATGTACAATAAGATCATGCAGAATATGTAGTTTATAAGTAAAAAATAAGCAGCCGATATCTTAATAACATGCATGGTCACAATCTAGTTAACAGTGAGAATTGGTCCCTGAACGTATTAGCAATGTTTTACATTTTCATTGATTGGGATGATTCTGTAGAGGAGTGAATCATGAATAAAAAGTACTCTATAGTCTCTACTGTATAAAATTATTCTTTATTAAACGTCCAATTGGTAAAGATTTCTTGTGCCTGAATGCTTTAACCTCTCTCAGAACTTAAAAACATGCAAATTATAAACTTTCACTCCGTTATTGTTATACTCTGCAGTAAGTGCACAAATCTCATGTTCTGAACTGTGACTCCTGCTCAACTATAATTCCAACTCAACATTGCATATCTATGCGATGTAACTATTGCAGATGCACACATTGCGATATCGAAACAATATATTGTGCAGCCCTAATATCAGTATGTTTTTGTAAAACATTTGTAACTTTTTTGAATGATAAACTCAAATCCCTTCTGGCGACTGCCGAATGCGAATACGAAAACTTCCTGTGACTTGCCTAAATGACGCATGATTTAAGATGCATTCGTAGCAGAAGTTACTCATGGGATCCAGTTACCACATCGTTTGTTTACCACATTAGATGACAATGACCAAGAAAGCTAGTTGACGTGGCATTACTGCGTAACATTATATTATTTAGTTACCCATCGTTCACCTACTCTTACTGGAGAGTCCGTTAAAAATGCATCTTCGGTCACAGGAAGTTTTCACATTTGCATTCGGTAACCGCCAGATGTCAGTGATTTGAGTTTATAATTAAAAATATATAAATATTTTTGTTACAAAAACACATAAAACCCATTGATAAGACGTGTTAACCCCAGTGCTAAACAAAGCACACAAATTAGGGAGTTGAGTGAAAGTACAGATACCCTAATAAAATATTACTCTAGTAGAAGTTTAAAGTCCTCTTTTTCAATATTACTTGATACAAAGTACAAAAAATATGTGCTTTTTAATTTACTTAAGAAATAAAAGTAAACATTAAAATAAAAATAAAAAAATCCAGTCCACAATTACGTTTTATATTGAGAATACGTCATTGTGTGTGTGTGTG
>CAIGQW010054354.1:3379527-3400857 GCA_903798125.1 Danio choprae
GGGAGAACATGCAAACTCCACACAGAAATGCCAACTGACCCAGCCGAGGCTCGAACCAGCGACCTTCTTGCTGTGAGGCGAACGTGCTACCCACTGCGCCACCGTGCTGCCCCTTGTAATTATTATTATTATTTATTTTATTTTTTTTGGTGGTGGTAGTTGGGGGGGTTAATTCATAGTTAAATCCACTTAATGTAAGTTGAGCATTACTAAATCTTATTTGTTTGTTTATATTCAGCCCATATAAATGGTTTACAAGCAACTACCCTTCAACAATTTTGCATATCCAATGAATATTTTTTTTCAGTGAGTTGTCACAAAACTGTTTGGGTTTCTTTTTTCCCCGTTAAACACAAAATAAGTTGTTTTGAAAAATGTTGGAAATCTGTAACCATTGACTTCCATAGTATTTGTTCTCTACTATGGACGTCAATGGTTACAGGTTTTTAACACTATTCAAAATATCTTATTTGGTGTTCAACAAGAAAGAAACTCCTAAACGTTTGAAACAGTTCGAGGGACAGTAAATAATGATTAAAATTTCATTTTTGGGTGAGCTATCCCTTTAAGTTAAAAAACCACTACCTGTTTCTTATTGTACTCCTGGGACTGGTATTTATTTCCTTCCAGTCCTCCTCTGAGATCTTACTGGTGCCTGTAAGTTTGAGAACAAGAGCATCCTCTTCTCATTGGCAAACTGATGGGTTCGACTGTTTAGACTTTAAGAGGATGAGAAATGAAGAGGTGAAATGTAGGCTAAATGTAGAAGAGAGCAAAGAAAGATGTGATTTGTCGACGGAACTTTGAAGAAATTTGAAAAGATTCCTGTCAGAATGCAGTCAATCACGCGACAAGTGGATCAAGCTTCAGGAAACCGCTGCAAGAAGATGAAGGTGGAAAATATGAAGAATGAGAGTCTGCAGGATGTCTTGGACTATGACAGTGACACACTGAGAAGAACTTTACTTGACGCACAGGGTTAGTGTAACATAATTGAATGTGGGAAAACATTACAGCAATATTCGGCAATTGAATCGTTTATATTGAACTCTGCATTTTTATTTGTGTAATTTTGTCGATGGTTTGTGAAGATCAGAGAAACAGCGCGAAGGAAAAAAGCGCGAAGGAAAGTAACCCCTCAGGAGCTGAAGCTGTGAGGAAAGTTCGCGTGGATCTTCAAGGGTCAGACTTGTGGATGAGATTTCACGAGATCGGCACGGAGATGATCATCACCAAAGTTGGCAGGCAAGATGACAATTTAAGCCTCTTATAGTTTTCGTAAAATCAATCACATTTTAACCTCGCAACAAATCATTATATTACCGCTGAAAACGTGACGTGCTTTTGATATCATGTTTGGTGCTTCATCACAGTCTCCTAGAAACTATGTATATTGAGTATGAAGCACACTTGAGTGTTAGGTTAAGTTATAATATTAGAGTATACCTGTGTTATCTCCAGTGTTGGTTCAGTGTAGTCACTTTTTAAAAGTAACTTGTATTACAATCTTAAGTCACTTTTTTAACGGTGGCGCAGTGGGTAGCACAATCCCCTCACAGCAAGAAGGTCGCTGGTTCGAGCCTCGGCTGGGTCAGCTGGCATTTCTGTGTGGAGTTTACATGTTCTCCCCGTGTTCGCGTGGGTTTCCTCCTGGTGCTCCGGTTTCCCCCACAAGTCCAAAGACATGCGGTATAGGTGAATTGGGTAAGCTAAATTGTCCGTAGTGTATGTGTGTGAAAGAGTGTGTGTGGATGTTTCCCAGTGATGGGTTGCAGCTGGAAGGGCATTCGCTGCGTAAAACATATGCTGGATAAGTTGGCGGTTCATTCCGCTGTGGCGACCCCAGATTAATATAGGGTTAATGAATAAATTTGTTACTTTTTAAGGAAAGTAATGTAAAAGCATGTATTATGCTATGTCTTCTTTTTTTAATAAAGATTAAAATAGGCTTAAAGGGAAAGTTCACCCAAAACTGAAAGTTCTGTCATAATTTACTCCCTTTCACTTGTTCCAACCCTGATTGAGTTTCTTTATTCTGTTAAACACAAAGGACGATATTTTAAAGAATACTGAAAACCTGTAATCATTGACGTCCACAGTATTTGTATTTCCTACTGTGGACGTCAATGCTTATACAGGACTTTGGCTTTTTTATAAAAGGATCTTCTCTTGTTTTCAACAGAATAAATAAACTCAAACAGGTTTGGAACAAGTTAAGGGTGACTATATAATATGTAAATGTAATTTTGTTTGTGCGAACTATCTCTTTAAGATTGAAATACATTACTTTTAAAAGTAACTTTATGCATTTATTTATATGATTAAGTTGGAATACACCAAATAAGATGGTATAATAGACTGAAATACAGAGGGGAAAAAGGGCATCATACACCAAATGACAGAGGAGGACACACTCAAGTGCAGATCTGCTTAATAAATCATTTGTATCTCAGAAAAAAGGTGCATATCTTTGTGCATTTGTGTTTATGTCCAGAATACTACATGCTCTTGTTTTTTTCTTATTTAACGCATGATTCACTGTTTTCCTCTTACTAAAAGCAATTGTATGATGACTAGTTTTGATCAGTCTATGCATGTTTTAACGTATGGTTAATTCTAGTAGTTAGCTTCATAGTCTGAAGCAAAAAAAGAAAAATATTACACTTTTGTTTTTGTTTTTAAATATGTCAACTCTGCTAGTCCTTGGCGATTAGCATCAACCAGTTCATAATCTGAATTAGACTATTAAATATTGTATCTAGTCAGATTTCTGTAATAATGTTACAGTGTCAGTGATGATAGTTTGTTTATCATCTCCCCAGGAGAATGTTCCCCTCCGTTCGTGTCAAGGTGCACAATCTGGACCCTTTACAGCAATACTCCATTGCCATGGACATCATGCCTATGGACTCAAAGAAATACAGGTAGACTGCAGACAAATCTTTTGAAGTAGTTTTTAACTGAAAAAATAATAAGTAAGGTTAAATGAAGATGCCACAAATGGTTAAATATTGATATATACAATTTATATTTCCAATACATGTAATATTATAGCAAATAAATGCTTTAAAAATCCATTTGTAGAAAGACAATTGATTACATTTTGTTCGGTTTTCTCACGGTTCCCATTTTATATTATTTGTAGCTAAGTAACTAAACAACTTTGCAACTGTTGCTTTGCAAGAACATTAGTTAATTGTTAGGTTGTTTATAGCCAGCAGAATAATATCTGTTAAAGCACCATCAAAATAAAACCTTAGCAGATATTGAGCAGATAGTCTACTAATATTCCAATGACTTGGAAAGTTACTTATAATCAACAAAAATGCCTGTTAGCTAACATTTTCCTGAACTGGTCCTTAGAAAACAATACTCATTGGATTGTTTTGTTGTTGTTGTTGTTGTTGTTGTTGTTTTTTCATTTACATTTTCCAATTGCATCATGGGACCTTGATTTCTGACTTTTGATACTGAGAATTTGTCTTTAATGTTTAACAAAGTGGCCTTTACTTACATTTTAGTTGTTTAAACCAATACATTATAGCTGAAGTCATGTATATCTAAAAAATAAATATGTAAAAATAAAAGCTCCGTTTCTGTCTTTTGTACCATTATACATACCAACTTACACAATACATCATTTCAAATGCCTTAAAGTTACAGTAAAAGTCACTTTGTTCAATTTCTTAACATCAAAAGTTGTCAGAGCAGAGATAAAAATTCCATAATTAAATAAAAAAATATATAACAATAAACAGAAATTAGTTCCATTAGTCACAAAATACTGTTTTTTACAAACAAAAAAGGAAAAGAGGTGGCACGGGGGGCAAGAAGGTCGCTGGTTTGAGTCCCAGCTGGGCCAGTTGGCATTTCTGTGTGGAGTTTGCATGTTGTCCCCATGTTTGCGTGGGTCTCCTCCGGGTGCGCTGGGTTCCCCCACAGTCCAAAGACATGAGATATAGATGAATTGGATGATCTAAATTGGCCATAGTGTGTGTGTGTGTGTGTGTGTGTGTGTGTGTGTGTGTGTGGGGGTTGTGGTGTGGTTTTGGGGGTTGTGTGGGTGTGTGGGGTGTGCGCGTGTGTGTGTGTGTGTGTGTGTGTGTGTGAATGAGTGTATGGGTGTTTCCCAGTAATGGGTTGCAACTGGGAGTAAAACATATGCTGGAATAGTCGGTGGTTCATTCCGCTGTGGCGACCCCTGATAAATAAGGGACTAAGCCGAAGAAAAATGAATGAATGAATGAAAAAGGAAAATATTTTTGCTGTTGTTTTAAACTACTTATTTAAAATGAGGTGAAACAACACAATTCTTGAGATTTTTATGGGACAACTTAATTGTTTAACATTCAATCCACTTAATTTGTTAAGCTAAATTAATCGATTTGTGTTGGCACAACATGAATTAATTATGTGCATTTTGTGTAAAGTTTACCCTGTCTTAAAATGACTACATAATACATTGAAGGAGAAGAAGGAAATCCAAGTACTTTTACTTTTCTTCTGTTAGGTATGTTTACCACAGCTCTCAGTGGGTGATTGCTGGAAACACAGATCACTCCTGTATCCCCCCTCATCTGTATGTCCACCCCGACTCACCGTGTTCAGGAGAGAACTGGATGAGGCAGGTGATCAGCTTCGATCGCGTCAAGCTCACTAACAATGAAATGGATGACAGAGGCCATGTGAGTTTATTTCAGTATGTCTACGATATACAATTAACAGTCCCCTTTACACATATGCTAAATGTGTCAATTCAATATAGATAATCCTGAAGTCCATGCACAAGTACAGGCCACGGATACATGTTATTCGGCATTGTCCTCCTGAATGCCTGTCAAAGAGACTTCTGTCACTCCCAGCGGATGGTGTGTTCACCTTCTCCTTCCCCGAGACTCAGTTCACCACTGTCACAGCGTACCAAAACCAACAGGTAACTTATTTTTATTTGAGTAAATATGCATGGAATGTTTTAAAAACCAGCAGGAAAACTTCCATCGTAAGGTTGGTGTCCTTGAGGACCCATTAACAGCATTAATAGTGCATTACTTTCATTTAAAGATCATAATCAGAATATAGTCCTTTAAATAGACCTAAGCATTAACTTAGCTTTTTAAACATTGAACAAGCTGAAATGATGTTTGACCCTCAATTGCAGCCCTCAAAACCCTCTACTGCACGCATTATGATAGATCTATAAAAATATTTGACTGTTTATCTTTTCTTAGATTTGATTAACTTATATAACAATATATCCAGATGCATCAGAATAATGTAGCTACTAGCTAACAATGTTTATATATTATACTATATACTATACTAACCCTGTCTTATCTGCCCCTGAGCTAGCTTACCTGAACGGTCTCCATCACTGCTCTTATCAAATATCCAATCTGCATCATTCTCATGGTCACTAAAACCCATCTCATCCTCACTTTCATCTGCAGGAAGAGCCAGTTCTGGCCTTTTCTTCTTTCACTTACCATAGAACATGGTGGTCCTCACTAATACACTGTTCCCTGTATTTATATCTAATCAAAAGTATCGCCATTATAATTTGATTTTATGCATAATGCAAATATCATAACCATACGAATAATCAACATTATTCATTCATTCATTTTCATTTCGGCTTAGTCCCTTTATTAATCTGGGGTCGCCACAGCGGAATGAACCGTCAACTTATCCAGCATATGTTTTAGCGGATCCCCTTCCAGCTGCAACCCATCACTGGGAAACATCCACACACTCTCATTCACACACATACACTATGGACAATTTAGCCCACCCAATTCACCTATACTGCATGTCTTTGGGGGAAACCGGAGCACCCGGAGGAAACCCACGCCAACACGGGGAGAACATGCAAACTCTACACAGAAACGCCAACTGACCCAGCCGAGGCTCGAATCTGCGCCACCGTGAGGCCCCTAATCAACATTATATTACTAGCATTCATGTTGTTATTGTCACAACTTAAAAGATCACAGCTGACCTTGCTACAGTAGCTAGCTAACCTATTGCAATATTGCGCATGCCACTATTGCACGGTGTTGCCATTTGGCAACACATACATTTGATCGATTTACCAAAAACTAATTTGATAAAAACTTTAAGTTGTGAATATGTCATCATAACTTAATGGAGGTGACGTCTCCGATTTTTTTGTGGATCTGACATGAGTTGATCCTTTGCTTTTATTGACGTTTTCATTTGCATTCAGCAACTGCTCACAATAAACGCCAGTCTGTCATAAATCGTGCCACAGAAAAACACCGCACGGCATGTGACTTAACCAAAGCACATCATTGGTTAAACTAAGGTGTTTCCAACAAAAAAATCTGAACGTTGGTCTTAAAGAAACAGAGGCAGGGAAATGAACAAATATCATGTTGCCATAAGGCAACACCGTGCGGTTTGTTCTAATGTTCACACATTTGGACACTGTGGTTTTAGGTGTGATTCAAATTCTTTTTTAAACAAATGTCACATCAAATAAAATCTGTCAATTTGCGTATTTGTTCAGATTTTTGATGTTTTTAAAAATGTATATACCTCTTAAATGTATAGCTCTATTTATATCATAACATTATTTATCATTATGTGGCTCTTTTTGGATTCTCGGAAGCTATATTTAAGCTATATTAAAAATGTAAAACAGGAAACACGTTGGGACCATTGTTTTTGTTTACATCCCTCAAAACGGTCTATATTTAGGTTTTTAATTGATGTATTCTCATATTATTTTTTTCATTGTTATTTTAGATTTCAATGGATAATGTATATGTAGATAATTTTACAGAACGAATCCCCATACCCTTGCAGCAGTGTAACATAATAGGTCTTTAAAAAGGGCAATATAAGTTTTTTTTTAAAAATGAAATAATAAAATAAATAAATATAATAATAAAACATTAATAATATTATTAATATTCAGGGCGGCACGGTGGCTCAGTGGTTAGCACTGTCGCCTTACAGCAAGCCGGCATTTCTGGGTGGAGTTTGCATGTTCTCCCCGTGTTGGCATGGGTTTTCCTCCAGGTGCTCCGGTTTCCCCCACCGTCCAAAGACATGCAGTATAGGTAAATTGGGTAAGCTAAATTGGCCGTAGTGTATGTGTGTGTGTGTGTGAATGTGAAAGTGTATGGGTGTTTCCCAGTGCTGGATTGCGGCTGGAAGGGCATTCGCTGCATAAAACATATGCTGGAATAGTTGGCGGTTCATTCCGCTGTGGCGACTCTTGACAAACAAAGGACTGAGCCAAAGGAAAAATGAATGAATGAATATTAATATTCCATTTTTCTCTTTCCAAAGTGTCTGACTGATTGTGTTTTTCCATCTTTAAGATAACAAAACTGAAGATTGACAGGAATCCATTTGCCAAAGGCTTCAGGGAACGAAATGGGTAATGGATGTTATTCTACATCTAAAAATATATAGATTTTGCATATTAAATATGCAAAGATTTTAAAATGTTTTATCAGAAACATAAAAAAAATGGTTACTATATTTCTGAAATCTCACCCTCTCCTTCTTCTACATACATTTTAGGGCTGTGTTGGATGGGATTCTCGAGTCGTACTCATGGCACAGTCCCTTTAATTTCGGTTTCAAATCTATAGCAATGGAGCTACAAGGTTGAATTAAAATATATTTATTTATTTATCAGTATTGAAGGATATTTTTGATAGCAAGAGTCTTTTTGTTTCCACGCAGGCAGATGTTTTGGATCTTCAGCGAGCGGTATCGCCTCCTCAGTGTCCTCTGCTCAAGCAATCCATCCCACTGCCTTTTCAAGCCCTCAGTGCTGCCAGATACTCCCTTCAAACTGTTTCCTTGCATACAGAGCCTACTGCGGCATTTGCCTCAATAATTACACTGGGTTGCGACCCATGTTAGACCTTCCCTTGCTGACCTCGCTCCCGGTCAAGAAAGGAGACCGATGTAGTCAGTGGCTCTATAATCCGGCAGGTACTTCCACGCATCCTATTCACAATGTTTCATCTGGATGGGCCTCTGAAAATGACAGTACGGCACCAGCCTTCATGTCACCATATAGCTACAGCTTCCCCATCAGCCACAGATTCTCCACTGCTAGTCATCATTTAAAACTGGCTCACGGTGAAAGCCCTGTTCTTCAAATGCCAATGATTTCCTCAATCGGGTACAGTCCCTGACACCAGTCCTGCCAAAACATCATGAGCATACCTTCAATTACTTACAATTGCACAGGCACTAAAATGTGAATATCTCAGTAATGATGTTTGTATAAACAACCATTTGGAAATGCACGCTTATCAGTCCTTTTTGAATCTATAAATATTACATTCACAGACTTTATCAGACGAATCTACTGTATTTATTATCAATGAGATCATGTTATGCTTTAAGGCTTTTTAACAAGTTGTACACATTCACTATTTTAAAATCAGGCTCCATTTTGTTCTGTGGGATATTTGGCACATTAAACTTGCTTTAAATTCTGTAATCATTAAACTATTACTTGCCACGATCTTTATTTTATTTGAGGTGGGGTGCAAAGGGAGTTTTCTGAGCTGATTTGTGCTATTTATAGACAGATTTTAAGCAAACATTTTAATTGTGTAAAAGCGCTACAACAAATGTTCGACACGACATGTTGTAACTTTTCTATTATTGAGATTACAACATAAAGCTGTTCTAAAAATAATAATAAAAATAATAATAATTATATATATATATATATATATATATATATATCGCCCTGCTACTCGTGATATGTGGCTGTATATAATTTCCATTAATCATTGTATTAGTTCAAAATGTGCATAAAAATACACTCACCGGCCACTTTATTAGGTACACCCTTGGACCCCCTTTTGCCTTCAGAACTGCCTTAATCCTTCGTGGCATAGATTCAACAAGGTACTGGAAGTATTTCTCAGAGATTCTAGTCCATATTGACATGATAGCATCACGCAGTTGTTGCAGACTTGTCGGCTGCACATCCATGATGCGAATCTCCCGTTCCACCACATCCCAAAGGTGCTCTATTGGATTGAGATCTGGTGACTGTGGAGGCCATTTGAGTACAGTGAACTCATTGTCATGTTCAAGAAACCAGTCTGAGATGATTCGCGCTTTATGACATGGCGCGTTATTCTGCTGGAAGTAGCCATCAGAAGATGGGTACACTGTGGTCATAAAGGGCTGGACATGGTCAGCAACAATACTCAGGTAGGCTGTGGCGTTGGCACGATGCTCATTTGGTACATTTGGCTCGATATACAGCCACATCGCACTGCTACTCGTGTGATATTGCGTTTATACAACAGTTCGACGGCATAATCGTGTATATAAAAAAGAAAATGAAACACGGAGAGTCTCAAAATCCTTTTATATGAGGAACTACTTTTTTCCGCCACTTATTCATATCTACAGCTGACGTCAGAACAGCAGAAACCGCTACTAATTCACCAACGTCACTTTAGAGCTAGTATTTGAATGATTCTATAGCGTAATGTCTAAAGTGATGACAAAACAGGTGATTTTGCTGACATTTTAAGACTATCAGGCTGAACGGCATGAAATGCCATCAGTCTACAGAGATTTCCCAGTATTTCTCTGTTGCAATCAGGAGATCACAATAATTAACCCTGAAAAAGCCAAAGCAGCACAAACACTACCAGATTACTGTTGTTTGCGATACGGAAAAACACTAAACACATGCGGGCATTTCTTCTTTCTTTCTTTTTGCTGAACTAGTCTGCAGTAACGAAAACAGGAGACTTACAAGAAACAATTGAGTCTTCGAAAAATGGAGTTTATAACAGTGTCTGGTGCATATAGAGAAAAGAGTGCATTATTACATGTGATATATATGCTTTATGCTTAATTATACAAGTTAACTCAATGTTCATCCGCTGCGTAAAACATATGCCGGAATAGTTGGCGGTTCATTCCGCTGTGGCCACCCCTGATAAATAAGGGACTAAGGCGAAGGAAAATGAATGAATGAACTCAATGCTCTACACTTTAAAAAAATCTAAACAATCAAATTTATCAAGTTAATTCAAGTTCAACTTGTGTGATTTTATTATTATTTATTAATATTAGAATTGGTGCTTTAGAACTAGAATTAAGAACTTTTGCCCCTAAAAAATAAAAAGTTAAAAGTTATCCAAAGCTGCTGCCTTCACGTAGACTTCAGTCGCAGCGCTTCCTCCACACACACCTGCCTGTTATTTTCAAGTAATCCTGATGTTACGCGTCCCCTGGGTTCTTCCCTTCCACACACACACACACACACACACACACACAGAACACTCTCACTGGGCTTTTAATAACCCGCACCTGTTCACAATTACAATCAAGGGCCGCTCAAATCGTCAACCTTTTTCAGGAAGCATTTACACAAGCAAGTTTTCTAATAAATATGGAAACATTTTAACCATCGACTGACATGACAACAGCATTACGGGAGCCTAAAACGCTCGAAACTAGTCATGTCTTCATTTAAAGACGCAAATCAAATTTACGCGCAAAACCGGAATATGGCGTAAAACGTTTGAAATTAAAGGAGCGTTTCCATCCGACGAGTCAAAGAGAACAAACTCGTCAGTTCTTGATAAACGGGCGGCAAATATGAAGACAGATCAAGGAGATTCAGGTTTTTGACAGACTTTGGTTAAGGTATTTTAGAAAGACCAAAACAGAATTTCAAATGTTTTACAATGTGGTCGGTTCATTCCTTTGTCCATTAATGCCGTAGTACTGCACACATTTTTGTTATCGGATAAAACGGTTATCTTACATTAATCATTGTATTAACTGAAAATACACTCACCGGCCACTTTATTAGGTACACCCGTGGACCCTCTTTTGCCTTCAGAACTGCCTTAATCCTCCATGGCATAGATTCAACAAGGTACTGGAAGTATTTCTCAGAGATTCTAGTCCATATTGACATGATAGCATCACACATTTGCTGCAGATTTGTCGGCTGCACATCCATGATGCGAATCTCCCGTTCCATCACATCCCAAAGGTGCTCTATTGGACTGAGATCTGGTGACTGTGGAGGCCATTTGAGTACAGTGAACTCATTGTCATGTTCAAGAAACCAGTCTGAGATGATTCGCGCTTTATGACATGGCACTTTATTCTGCTGGAAGTAGCCATTAGAAGATGGGTACACTGTGGTCATAAAGGGATGGACATGGTCAGCAACAATACTCAGGTAGGCTGTGGCGTTGGCACGATGCTCATTTGGTACTAATGGGCCCAAAGTGTGCCAAGGAAATATCTTACAAACCATTACACCACCACCACCAGCCTGAACCATTGATACAAGGCAGGATGGATCCATGCTTTCATGTTGTTGATGCCAAATTCTGACCCTACCATCCGAATGTCGCAGCAGAAATTGAGACTCATCAGACCAGGAAATGTGTTTCCAATCTTTTATTGTCCAATTTTGGTGGGCCTGTGCGAATTGTAGCCTCAGTTTTTAGCTGACAGGAGTAGCACCCGGTGTGGTCTTCTGCTGCTGTAGGTTTGGCGTGTTGTACGTTCAGAGATGCTCTTCTGCATATCTCTGTTGTAACGAGTGGTTATTTGAGTTACTGTTGCCTTTCTATCAGCTCGAATCCAGTCTGGCCAAGCTCCTCTGGCACCAACAAGGCATTTGCACCCACAGAACTGCCGCTCTCTGGATATTTTCTCTTTTTCAGACCATTCTCTGTAAACCCTTGAGATGGTTGTGCGTGAAAGTCCCAGTAGATCACCAGTTTCTGAAATACTCAGACCAGCCTGTTTGGCACCAACAACCATGCCACGTTCAAAGTCGCTTAAATCACCTTTCTTCCCCATTCTGATGCTCAGATTGAACTGCAGCAGATCGTCTTGACCATGTCTACATGATTAGAAATTTGCATTAATGAGCAGTTGGACAGGTGTACCTAATAAAGTGGCTGGTGAGTGTATGTAGATGTAACATAGCTAATGTTTCAAAGCAGGAGATTTTGAACATTATACTAATATTGTCCACATTACATGCACATTTGCCAATCACTGGTGTGAAATGCATTTTAGAACTTTTTGTTTACTCTGTATAAAGTTATTAGTTACTTTACTTAAAAAAGTGAGTAAACCTATTGCTTTAAAAGCAACAAAATGGGTAGACCTAATCCCATTGTAACTGTTAAGCTTACTTAATTATACATAATTATTATATGCATATGGCTAATGTACTTATTTTTATTCCTAAACAATTTTAAGACAGAGGGTTTACTCGCCTTTTAAAGTAAAGTCAACTAATAACTAGAATGCTCCCTCAAATTGCTTCTACGATTCAATCAATGTGATGATATATTTACTAGGGCTGCACGGTGGTGCAGTGGGTAGCACTATCGCCTCACAGTAAGAAGGTCACTGGTTTGAGCCTCGGCTGGGTCAGTTGGCATTTCTGTGTAGAGTTTGCATGTTCTCCCCGTGTTGACGTGGGTTTCCTCCAGGTGCTCCGGTTTCCCCCACAGTCCAAAGACATGCGCTATAGGTGAATTGGGTAGGCTAAATTGTCCATAGTGTATGCGTGTAAATGAGTGTGTGTGGATGTTTCCCAGTGATGGGTTGCAGCTGGAAGAGCATCCGCTGTGTAAAACACATGCTGGATAAGTTGGCGGTTCATTCCGCTGTGGTGACCCCAGATTAATAAAGGGACTAAGCTGAAAAGAAAATGAATGAATGATATATTTACTGTAACACCGTACATTTTATAATCTTTAATCTCAAGTGTCATCATTTTCCCAGACCTGCTGCTTGCTTTGTGTCTTCGGGAGTACAAGGGCTCAGACTATATACTAAGGTAAAGAATCCTGAACCACGAAACCCTGCTTAATATGAATCACAAGTCTCATAAAATAGATAAAGACTGATTTTGAAAAGCTTTATGCCTTTGCACTTGAGAATAAAGGGTTCCCGATGGTTTAGTTCACAGCTTCACACCTAATTCTAATCTTCACCATAGTTCTTAGAGTCTTTTTGCAGTTAATATTTTTTCTTCTATCTGTTTTGTCACTGTGCTGAACCAGTAAGCAGTACATTTTCTACGGTTATGACTTAATTTTGCACATTATTTAGCACTGCATCTTTTTATTGCTTGTAATAAATTGCTTTCTCAAGTTTCAGTGTGAGGAATATCTAGTTTGTGGCACATTTGACCTGTAAAAGGAAACCTGCTTAATCATCAGATGTTTCCATCTTCCTTTATTCGTTACAAATTACAGTATACATCACTTGATTATGTGGTTTTATATGATTATATATTAATTTAATGATAGTTAAAGAGATTTTTGAGGTTTGGAAAACGTGCTTGGGGGAAATATGTTCAGATTCAGAATATTGATTGTCACTGTAACAATTGTCAAGCTTCTTGACGTGCACCACCACTTCCACAGTTAATTTATGCATTTATATTACAAGGTTAACATTTCATATTGTCCATTTATAAGAAAAAGTGTTACATTACAACCATGGCATATAGAGACCACATTATACATAGTACATAATATCTTTAGTTTCTTTTAGCAACTATGGATACAAATGAAGTAGTCCACATGCTGTGTATAATGATGAGAAGCCAAGCAGCACGAGGCTCCAGTTTCATCTGACCGCAAAGTTGAAATGAAACGTCAGTTATTAAATGCTAAATTGGGGCGACACAGTGGTTCAGTGGTTAGAACTGTCGCCTCAGAGCAAGAAGGTCACTAGTTCAAGTCCCAGCTGGGTCAGTTGGCATTTCTGTGTGGAGTTTGCATGTTCTCCCCGTGTTGGCGTGGGTTTCCTCCGGGTGCTCCGGTTTCCCCCACAAGTCCAAAGACATGCGCTATAGGTAATTGAATAAACTAAATGGGCGTAGTGTAAGAGTGTGTGAATGAGTGTTTCCCAGCACTGGGTTGCCGCTGGAAGGGCTGCGTAAAACATATGCTGGATAAGTTGGCGGTTTATTCCGCTGTGGCAACCCCTGATGATTAAAGGGACTAAGCGGAAGGAAAATGAATGAATAAATACTAAACTGATTGAACTGTAGAATTAAATTGTGGGAGTCTTTGGGCTCAGTGAAGTCCATCCAGCAGTGATCATTGTAGTATTTGTGTGGTTTGTCATACTGAAATTGCCTGAAACTGTGGTGAAAGGGCTGGTCTCAGAGATGAATACAAGTATACATGATCAGGAACACACAAAGATGATAAATTAGTTATTAGAGAAAAATAAGACTTAAGAAATATCTTTATATGATAAATCTCTAAATATATTTAGGGCCACTCAACCAAAAGAGTAAAAACCAAGTATACATTGAATATTTAATTATATGTAGGTATATGTCTACAAACAAATATAGGCCAAATAAATGAAGACGTTTCTGACATTTTAAAGGAACACTCCACTGTTTTTGAAAATAGGATCATTTTACAACTCCATTAGATGTAGACAGCCCATCTCTGGATATGGTGGGAGCACTTTTAGCTTAGCTTTGCATAGATCACTGAATTGGATTAGACCATTAGCATCTTGCTCAAAAATAACCAAAGACTCATTTATTCATTCATTTTCATTTCGGCTTAGTCCCTTTATTAATCTGGGGTCGCCACAGCGGAATGAACCGCCAACTTATCCAGCATATGTTTTACGCAGCGGATGCCCTTCCAGCTGCAACCCATCACTGGGAAACATCCACACACTCTCATTCACACACATACACTACGGACAATTTAGCTTACCCAATTCACCTATAGCGCATGTCTTTGAACTTGTGGGGGAAACCGGAGCACCCGAAGGAAACCCACGTGAACACGGGGAGAACATGCAAACTCCACACAGAAACGCCAGCTGACCCAGCCGAGGCTCCAACCAGCGACCTTCTTGTTGTGAGGCGAACGTGCTACCCACTGCGCCACCATGAGGCCTAACCAAAGATTATCAGTAATTTTCCTATTTACATCTTGACTCTTCTGTAATTACATTGTGTACCAAGACTGGCAGAAAATGAGAGTTGCTATTTTCTAAGAAGATATAGCTAGGGATGACACTCTCATTCCGTGATCGAGCTAGTTGGCATGTAGTTGCAATGTAACTATAATCATCAATGTGTTAAAGGGGCAATCAATATAAAGTGATATAAAAAAAAAGTTTCAAAATAAAAAATAGCGGTTTCAGGCTCAAAAACACAGGATCCATCTTGACAAAATAGCAATATGATGCTACACTCACTGGCCACTTTATTAGGTACACCTCTCCAACTGCTCATTAACAAATTTCTGATCAGCCAATCACATGGCAGCAACTCAATGCATTTAGGCATGTAGACATGGTCAAGATTATCTGCTGCAGTTCAAACCGAGCATCAGAATGGGAAGGAAAGGTGATTTAATTGACTTTGAACATGGCATGGTTGTTGGTGCCAGACAGGTTGGTCTGAGTATTTTAGAAACTGCTGATCTACTGGGATTTTCATGCACAATCATCTCTAGGGTTTACAGAGAATGGTCCGAAAAAGAGAAAATATCCAGTGAGCCACAGTTCTGTGGGAGCAAAGGCCTTGTTGGTGCCAGAGGTCAGAGGAGAATGGCCAGACTGGTTCGAGCTGATAGAAAGGCAACAGTAACTCAAATAACCACTTTTTACAACCAAGGTCTGCAGAAGAGCATCTCTGATCGCACAACACATCCAACCTTGAGGCGGATGGGCTACAGTAGCAGAAAACCACACCAGGTGCCACTCCTGTCAGCTAAGAACAGGAAACTGAGGCTCACCAAAATTAGACAATAAAAGATTGGAAACGCATTTCCTGGTCTGATGAGTCTCAATTTCTGCTGCGACATTCGGATGGTAGGGTCAGAATTTGGCGTCAACAACATGAAAGCATGCATCCATCCTGCCTTCTATCAACGGTTCAGGCTGATGGTGGTGGTGTAATGGTGTGGGGGATATTTTCTTGGCGCACTTTAGGCCCATTAGTACAAATTGAGCATCTTGTCAATGCCACAGCCTACCTGAGTATTGTTGCTGACCATTTCCATCCCTTTATGACCACAGTGATCTTCTGATGGCTACTTCCTGCAGGATATCACGCCATGTCATAAAGCGCGAATCATCTCAGACTGGTTTCTTGAACATGACAATGAGTTCACTGTACTCAAATGGCCTTCAAAGTCACCAGATCTCAATCCAATAGAGCACCTTTGGGATGTGGTGGAACAGGAGATTCGCATCATGGATGTGCAGCCGAGAAATCTACAGCAACTGCGTGATGCTATCATGTCAATATGGCCCAAAATCTCTGAGGAATATTTCCATTACCTTGTTGAATCTATGCCACAAAGGATTAAGGCAGTTCTGAAGGCAAAAGTGTACTAGTAAGGTGTACCTAATAAAGTGGGCGGTGAGTTTAAATGTTTATGTACAGAGCTAAACGTGGCTCCTTGTGGTTAGGGATCATCCAATGATATTAAGAAACAAAACAGGAACACAAATCTGTTACAGAACCATTACAATATGCAAATGAAGTTACACCACAACCCAGAAAAGAAAAGGTGCAACAAATCAGGCAACATCGGTCCATGCATGTTTATGATGTGCATCCCTGTCAGCTTCCTGTATGTGCCATTCATCCATTTGATCCATCCGATCCCCGTCCCTGTCACTGGAAGACTCCAGGCCTCAGGATCAGGTGGCAGAGCCAAACAGGTGATTTAGAGGCGCTCTGAGGCCGCTGCGCTTTGAAGCGTCTCTGTGAGGTCAGTGCATTCAGGTGGCTGCAGATGCTGCTGTCATTCTGAATGCTGACATGCAGGATGTGTTCAGTTGTTCATCCCCTTGTGCAGGTAATTGATTTCAGGGCACATGCCCCATCCCACCTCATTCGCTGAGTGTTTAGAGTCCACAGCCTGGCCCGCGGTGCGCTGTCAACGGTAATTCAATTAGAGACGCAGAAGTGTGACTAACTGCAACCTGCCAAGCTTCTTTCCATATGTGAGGTTTTACCCCTTTCACCTAACAGAAGCTGACACACACACACACACACACACACACACACACACACACACACACACACACACACACACATACAGGCTGATGCATGTAGTTGTTGCATATCCTTAGATGTGTTATGCCGCAAAGTATTATCTTGTACTGTGTTGGACCATTAAGTTTTTATGCAATGTGACATTATGTTAGACAAGAATTTGAACATTTATAGTGAAATATAACCTGGACATTTATTCATACCAGTTGTCTTTCACATGACACGTCACATAAAAAAAAGATCATTGGCTTTATGCTAGAGAATCACACAAGGATATCGCCGAAGAATATGAAATAAAGAAATATAAAGTAAATATTTAACAAGTGCGGATCATGACCTTTTGAATTATACTGTTTACAAGATTAAAGCACCAAAATTGAAATACTGCAAGCGTGCAGTGCACACACTTCATTACTAAAATGTAGACAAACCCAATCATTGGGGTACGTTGGTTTTAAATTAAAATTTTGCACCAATTATTGGGTTTGTCCATATTTGAGTTGAAATAACCCAGCATTTTCAGAAAACCTTTTTATATCCAGTGTAAAGGATTTAGTGGGAATTGCTTGTGAATGAACCAGCTTTAAAATGTGCATTTCAATAATCGTGTGCACCCAAAATATCAAGATCTTCAAAATGCAACAGCAATATTCGAAGTAAGTGGAATAATGTTCACAGCATTTTTACTGTAGCTTGTAAAAAAAAATTATTAAATTAAAGAATAACCCAATGGTTGGGTTTGTCCATATTTCACCCAAATATTGGGCTGAAACAGCGCACCATTTTTAGAGTGTATGCACACGTGGACACTCTAGACCGTGCATACACACACTTTAACTGGCAACATAATAATATTAATAATATAAAATGTATTAATAATAAACTTACAGTGCATAATAAAATATATATTTATTCATTCATTTTCTTATTCATCAGGGGTCGCCACAGCAGAATGAACCGCCAACTTATCCAGCATGTTTTACACAGCGGATGCCCTTTCAGCTGCAACCCATCACTGGGAAACATCCATACACACTCATTTACACACATACACTACGGCCATTTTAGTTTATTCAATTCACCTATAGCACATGTCTTTGGACTCGTGGGGGAAACCGGAGCACCCGGAGGAAACCCACGTGAACACGGGAAGAAAATGCAAACTCCACACAGAAATGCCAACTGACCCAGCCGGGACTTGAACCAGCGACCTTCTTGCTGTGAGGCCACTGAGTCACCATGTCGCCCATAACAATATTTATTTTATGAAAAAGGGGATTATCAAAATTCATGGTCTGACAAAATATTATCACGCTTCTAATGATCTTGGCTCGGTATATGACTTAGCAACACAGGCAATATCCACCATATTTTGTTTGCACAAGAGCAGAAAGTTTAATAAATCGGGCTTCGGGTATCATTCACTTCCAGTTATTTTTAAACGGATAGTTTAAATGAAATCACTCAATTTAAATGAATGTTAAACGTTACCAATTTAAACGTACTCATTATTTACTCTGCCTAGGATTTTTCCAAACCTTTGAGTTTTTTCTTCTGTTGAACACTAAAGAAGGTATTTTTGTAGAAAGCTGGAAACCTGTAATCACGGACTTCCACAGTAGGAAAGAAAATACTATAGATTTCAATGGTTACTGGTTTTCTGTCAGTGATGCGCTGATGTCAGACAATTGTGTTATAATATCATGTTATCCATAAAATATTGTGACTTTTGTCTGCGCCTTTTCTTTTTTGGATGAAATCAATGCAAAGTTACATGAGGCCCCAGACTGTTTCATTCTGGATAAACCAGAAACATAGGCACTCAGATTATAATCGTAAAGAGGCGGTTTGAGGCGGTTCATTCCGCTGTGGCGACCCCAGATTAATAAAGGGACTAAGCCGAAAAGTAAATGAATGAATGAATGAGTTACTTTTTGAGTTCAGATTTGAAAATGCTAGATGATATATGTATGTGATACATAACTTGTCAAGATAAGTTCAGGTTTAGACAAAAAAAAGGCCCATTTTAAATACGCACTGGAAAATTCCCACCTTTGGGACAGCAACAGTTAAAGAGGTTTTAATCAATATAGTTCTAATATAAAGTATCCTGTATCAAATTTGATATTCACAGTTTTTAAGGCATTTGTTATGCACTGTTTTTAATACATTTTCAACATACTGTACCTTAAACACAGTCTACCACACATTATTGCCTTATAACTGATATACTTTTTTAGCAAGTAAAAAGCCTTGTAGAATAATTTTAAAATGCCCATGGTGTTAGTGCTGGTGTGTATTGTTTGTATTGAAGTGCATAATATTCATTTTCCCTTGGATTAGTCCCTTATTTACCAGGGGTCACCACTGCGGAATGAACCACCAACTATTCTGGCATATGTTTTACATAGCGATTTCCTTCCAGCCACAACTCAGTACTGGGAAACACCCATACACTCTCGCATTCACACATGCACTCACTCACTACGGCCAATTTTATTTACCCAATTCAAGCCCAGCCTGGACTCGAACCAGCGACCTTCTTGCTGTGAGGCGACAGTGCTAACCACTGAGCCACCCTGAACTGCATAATATGTTTTAATTCATAACTTCAATCATAAAACACAACAATCTTTACAGTATACCGTGTTTAATAGGTAACCAAATGCATACTTGATATTTTTATTACCGTAATGGTTTTTTGACTTGAGCTTGAGACATGTAAAAATGAGAGGTCAGGTCTTTCGAACGGGGTGCAATGGGTATATTCTGAATAATACTATTGACTCGACACTTTGAAAGTGGTAAAGTGATAGCGCCAGCTGCAGAAAGCAATAAAAGCAAA
Source organism: Danio choprae (assembly GCA_903798125.1). Taxonomy (NCBI): domain Eukaryota; kingdom Metazoa; phylum Chordata; class Actinopteri; order Cypriniformes; family Danionidae; genus Danio; species Danio choprae. The sequence goes on from CAIGQW010054354.1 coordinate 3,399,435, forward strand.
TTAGACGCATTAGCACGCATGTGAGGAAACACTGGCTTAAGCAGATGACAGTCTGTGTGTGTGAATGATGGAAGAACGGGGAAAGCCTTTTACTGAACTGATTGGACACACATGCCCACCAGATCAACCAGAACCAATGTCCACTGCTTCCTGCTCTGTCTGACAGCCGTCAGCCTCAAGAAAATTGAAAGCTTTAACAAGGGGGAGCAGGAACATGGATTCAAACCATCTGCCAACAGGACAGCTGTATCATCAGACGGTGCAAAACACTTAGCTGTGGAAGTATAACATCTCCCCCTCTGTTTTAGGAATCACACAATTCATCCATGATGCCTTTAGGTAGGCCTAAGAACTTTTTTGCAGAACTATCAGTCAGTGTGGACAACTTTCATTCTGAAGAGAAAGGAAAGATTTCTGTATGTCACAAATATCAACTAAAGGTAATTCTTTCTGGTCACCAAGCTGGTGATTTAATATTTCATTTTATGTTATAGAGGGCCTCACGATGGCGCAGTGGGTAGCACGATCGCCTCACAGCAAGAAGGTCGCTGGTTCGAGCCTCGGCTGGGTCAGTTGGCATTTCTGTGTGGAGTTTGCATGTTCTCCCCGTGTTGGCGTGGGTTTCCTCCGGGTGCTCCGGTTTCCCCCACAAGTCCAAAGACATGCGCTATAGGTGAATTGGGTAGGCTAAATTGTCCGTAGTGTATGTGTGTGAATAGGTGTCTGTGGATGTTTCCCAGTGATGGGTTTGACAAAACATATGCTGGATAAGTTGGCGGTTCATTCCGCTGTGGCGACCCCAGATTAATAAAGGGACTAAGCCGAAATGAAAATGAATGAATGAATGTTATAGAGTGCTTTCACAATGCTTCATCAGTTGGCCATATTGGAGACACCAAATGTAAAGAATGCCACTAAAGCGACTGAAACTTGCCTATTTATGCTGATTATTGCTGCTGAAAGGATCAATTATTGTCATGTTTTGGGCTGTACTAATAAGTTGGACCAGAAAAAAAAACACATTTAGAGTGCTATAGACTGACTAAAGGTATAACAAATCTAATGGAACAGAAAAAAAACACTTTTTGAAGAACAAAAGGTGCTTGTGGTTGGCCAAACTGAACCAGGATTTCCAGAGCAAGAATCTTTACAACATTCATGGTTGTTGTTGAAGGCGGCACTGTGGCTCAGTGGTTAGCACTGTCGCCTCACAGCAAGATTCGAGTCCCGGCTGGGCCAGTTGGCATTTCTGGGTGGAGTTTGCATGTTCTTCCTGTGTTCACATGGGTTTCCTCCCTTGCTCCGGTTTCTCCACCATCCAAAGACATGCCGATAGAGGAATTGAATAAACTTAATTGGCCGTAGTGTGTGTGTGTGTGTGTGTGTAAATGAGAGTGTATGGGTGTTTCCCAGTACTGGGTTG
>CAIGQW010054354.1:3425857-3451663 GCA_903798125.1 Danio choprae
AAAAAAAGAGCCTTCGGAAACCAACAGAAAATGTTCTCCAGTGGAAGCAATGGGAGAAACAGCTAGTGAGGTAGCAATGAAATAGAAAGTAGAGGTCAAACAGAAAAAGAGCATCCATTTTAATCAGAAAAATGCTTTAATTGGAAAGAAGCATGATAGCCTGTTACTAAAAAAGGGTTTGTTGGCTACAGCCTTCATTAACCCAGGTCAGTGGAAGAATATGGCTCACGGGATGGTGCGCAGATGAGCAAGCCCCTGTTTGAAGAGGAATTGATTATGATTGTTGACTTAGTAACCATTATTATTATTATTTAGAATGTAGATGTGTAAAACGAACATATATGGCAGTGCTGGGCTTGTTTAAAGTAAAGCTTCCCAAATAAAAGTTTAAATACATGAGCAGGCCACCTTTTTGAAAGCATTTAATCCACTTCAGGTGAATTTTATCTGTAACTGCAAATGTTTTACTTTTAAAAACGAATATTTACAGTCTAATGGAAAACATTTAACTCTTCAATGTGCTATTCCAATGGTCTCAAACGCAATTTTTGGAGGGCTTTGCTACAACCACCTCCAACTCACACCTGCTTAATAGTCTGCTGTAGTCTTGAACACCTTGATTAGTTGGATCAGCTGATTTAGCAATGCCTAATATTGAGATAATCGGTCAAATGATGTATATTTATCAACTGGATGTACACCAACACACATGCTGTGTTGTTTAATGCCTGCATTTATTTAATTTTGCTTTGGTAAATCATGTAATTAAAATTTAAATGTTATATTAAATGTTACACGTCTAATAACCAGTCTTCTTTCTGTCTGTATTTCTTCCAGATCTAGTGAACGTGACAGAAATGGAAGATGACCGCCGGTTTCACAAACTGACGCAAGAACAAGTGGAGACATTAGACCAAGTTCTTACTGAGGTCATTCCCATTCATGGTAGGGGCAACTTCCCAACCCTTGAAATCAAGCCCAAAGACATTATCCATGTAGTCAGAGACAGACTGATTTTGAAGAAAATCAAGGTAAGAGATGTGCGTCTCAATGGCTCTACAGCCAGCCACGTGCTGGTTAAAGAAAATGGCACCAGCTATAAAGACTTGGATATAATCTTTGGTGTTGAGCTTCCCAAGCCAGAGGACTTCCAGATTATCAAGGAGGTAGTTTTGAGCTGTCTGCTTGACTTTTTACCTAAAGGAGTCAACAAAGATAAAATCACAGCTCTCACCATGAAAGAGGCATATGTTCAAAAAATGGTGAAGGTTTTCACGGAGCATGACCGTTGGAGCCTTATCTCCCTCTCAAACAATAGCGGTAAGAACGTAGAGCTCAAGTTTGTCAACTCTCTACGACGACAGTTTGAATTCAGTGTGGACTCCTTTCAGATCATCCTGGACAGCATGCTGCAATCTTATTTGGATGCTGAAAGGAGAAAAGCTGCAGAAGAACAAGAAGACCACGACTTTTCTTCTGCTCAAAGACAAGAGATTCAGTCAGACTTCATGGATGAAGCATTCCTCGGCTCTTGCGACATAGGTCATCATCAGGAAAGTGACGTTGACATGTCTTGCAAAGCAGATGAAATGCAGACTTTCAGTGACTTTAAGTGTTATTGTAAAATGAGTCCGAATGAGCAGTTTAAATGTCCAGAGCAAGAAGCAAATCTTGAAACAGACAAAGTTGTTAAAACAGAGATGGTTGAAACTACAACACTGACTATATCCATGGAGCAAGTATCAGAGAACTCTGTAAAGATGCATGTCGAAGAAAAAAAAGAACTTAATGAAAATATTGCTTTGCATACAGAGACATTGGTAGAGGTAAATACAAAGGAAACATGTAGTGACTCGGGTGGGGGAACTGAACAGGTTGTGATAAAAACCATGCCTGTTATGGAACCAAATCCCCCAGTAAATACATATTTTAGCGAAACAGATTCTGACAAAACAGAGTACATGTTAGACATAGAGCCGGTTAATTCCCAATCATGGCTTGACGTGGTACATGCAGACTTCTCTTGTCTTTCAACAAAGGGGACATTTGGTGAGCGATGCACATTCCAACCTGCTCCAATTAAATTTGTAAAGCAAGCATCACTAGAATCATATGCCGAGTATCCTCTACCACCCCCTGCAAAGAAAAACAGCCAAAATTCACAGATGGTTGTTCTCAAGCACTCCTCGCCCAAACCACCTCGGAAAATGTCAAAAAAGACAACTCTTGTACCATGTTCACCAGAAAAATCTGTCTCAATTAATTCAGATGTTAATACTTGTCAGGTTTTGCATCCACCTAATGCTAATCAGAAAGAATCATTACCTATGCAGGTGAAATTGTCAGGTCTTACCACAAAAAGCTTTGAATTATCCAGTGCCTCAGAAAAAGACTCTGATGAGTCTAAAAAACTAGCCACTTGTACTGGAGCTTTCACTGTTGCTGTTCCAGAGAATGGTGTGCATTCAGATGAAACTTTGCACACGAGTCTATCACCAGAAAAAAGCCTTCAAAGTCGAGCTCAGAACTCAGAAAGTTCAGAACCAGAAACTGGTGAAACTACTCATGTCACTATTTTGAACCCTCCATCAAATCCTAGTAATCTCCCTAAAGATCAAAGCAGGAAGAACCTGCTTTGTAACGAAAGCATTCAGACTGCACAGTGTCAACCAATGGTACCTCTTATTAATGTGAATTCTAAACCTTTGCTTCAGACAAATGACAGTTATTGCCTCAACTCAGCCTCTCCCAAAACACAAGATAATAATGACTCATGTGCCCAAGACCCCACATCACCAAAACATCTTAGTCAACCCTCAGAATCAATCACTAAAACATCTCAAATAGTAAAACCACTGTCTGCAGACCATACTAATGATTCACAAGTAGTAGGGACCAATTTGTCAGAACATGTTATATCACCTCAAACTCACAACTACCCCGTGTCCATTAAGCAGACTCAGGAACTTCTTGTGCCAAACCCACAGACTAAAGAACCTCCAACATATGTGTTAGAACCGCATGTCTCTTTGCCAGAGGTTCAAAGCCTCACAGCATCAGCACCTGTTTTTTCAACATCACCAGAACCTTCCGCAACAGAAACTCTAGAATCTCCTAGAATCCTAGAACCTCTTTTAGAACCACCAGCTTTATCCCCTGATGCCATTGACCCCTCTGAAGTAGTACTTGAAGTTCTAGAACCACCTGAAGTACTTGCAGAGGTTTTGAAACCCTCTGGAGTATCATTGTCAGTATTAGAAACATCTACATCCTTAGTAAGTGAGGCAGTTGTTTCCGAAATACCTAACACATCAGTTTCAGACATCATTGAGCCTATACCCCCTGCTAAAGAGCTACCTTTTGTTACAGTGTTGGCTGAGAGCATGTATGGTGACTTCGAGCAGGCTATGGACCACCTACGTTACCGGCTAATAGCAACACGTAACCCTGAAGAAATTAGGGGTGGAGGCCTGCTCAAGTACAGCAATCTGCTTGTCCGGGATTTCAAACCAGCCTGCGAAACTGAAATTAAGACACTTGAGCGCTACATGTGTTCACGTTTTTTTATCGACTTCCCTGACGTGAACGAGCAGCAGCGCAAGATTGAATCATACCTGCGTAACCATTTTATTGGTGAGGAAAAAAGCAAATATGATTACTTGATGACCCTTCGGAGAGTGGTCAATGAGAGCACTGTGTGCTTGATGGGGCATGAGCGCCGACAAACTCTTAATATGATTACCATTCTAGCACTCAAAGTCCTAGGTGAGCAGAATATCATTCCTAATGCCAATAATGTTACCTGTTACTACCAGCCCGCACCGTACATGACAGACCACAACTTCAGTAACTATTACATCTCAAATGGCCAGTCTCCACTTATATACCACCCCTACCCACTACACATACACATGCAGACTGGACTAGTTTAGGTCTTTAGGTATGTAACATAGATGGAAATACGCACAGGGAAATCCTTAAATCTTGAAACGTAAAAATTACACCACAAATGATCCACCATTGAGCATGTGTCCCAACACTTGACTGAAAGAACAGTTGTGTTGGAAAACACAATGTGTCAATTAAGAAGTGATAGTAGTTTTGATTGTCTGTAAGAATTGCACATAAAATATTGGAGATATTGCACTAGAAAAATGAAGGTTAAAACGTTAGTAGAGACTAAAAATCTAGAAGGGAAAAACTTGGCCTGTTCTTCCCTTATTAGAGGTAGAGAAAATTCTTGTTGTAACAAAGAAACAAAGGCAAGTGCTTTTGATAGAACTATTTTCACTAATTTAAAGCTTTATTGGCATGACAAAAAAAGTGCAAGAGAAATAATCAGCATGCAGCCAATGCTTTATTATGTAGTAAAGTACTTTTGTTGTCTGAAACAATTAAACTAATTGTCTCGTTTTGCTCAAAGAAAGTTCACAAAGATCAGTGCTCCATTATTTCCCCCCATTAATTAGTTTGAATTAAGTACTTCATATACTCCCAATGCAATTTCGAAGCAAAAATTAGTGGCTAATTTGTATTACTTTGTACGATCTCATTATGGTATTACGATTTGCCCATCCCCCAATGAGAGGTAGGGTTAGGGGTTGGGTTTTGGGGGACATGCCTCCATTTAAACATTGTACGCTTTCATTCCAATGTAATCGTATGAATTTGCACGAATTAGCCACTTTTCGGATAATACGTAGAATAGTTACAGTTCCTTGAGTTCAGGCTGATATTTCTTAGTACATCTACTGTTTTATTATTTTTAATAAAGATGTATTAGTAGATTTTGAATGATGTATTCCAGGGGTGTCAGGATGTTTTCTTGGGAGGGTCACTGACTGGAAATTTCTAGTTATTATAAATATGTTGTCTAGCTGTTTCAGGTATGCTTAAGACTAAAGCTAATCCACGCCGGAAGGAGCAAGATTGGAAACCCCTGATGTATTCTCACCAAAATCATACTGTTTCACGGTATAAAAAATTCTCCATTTCTCTTTATTGCTCTTAGTCTAAATTAGAGTTTTTGGTTTCTTGGCCCAGTGTTTGCCTTGTGGGGGGAAGAAAAACAAACAATTAAGTTTCTGATGTCTACCACACTTGAACATGTTCAAAAAGAAAACCAACCAACTAACAAACCACTAAAAGAGACAAACAAGAGAAGTGTTTGCTGGTGTCTTGTGTATCTATGGCGCACAATGTTGATTTTACATGGAGAGTAACAAGAAGTCTTCTTAAGTTTTCTTTTCTATGTAATATAAATATAGCCTCAACGCATCTATGAGGACATTCAATATCATTAGTTCATATTTCTTTCTATTCAACAGAACCATCAGTGGTGCTGAAACCTAAAATACATTTTCACTCTTTTTTTACATCTTTGTGACAAAATGCATATATTTTTCCAAGAATTTATGTGTAGTATTGTATTACAGACTATATGAAAGATTGCACCAGCCAAACATGCAGTAAACACAAATATACAGGTAAACATATGTGGAAACTATAAAGTCAGGACCAAAAGTATAGAAGCATAAATGTGGAACATCCATATGACATGTACATTACTATCTTTAGAGTGACTAATATAACAAAATTATCGTGGCATGCCTAAGTGATCATTTTTTCATGTATGATGTTGATGCCACTAAAATTGTGTAATGCATTTTATTTTGAGGTTAACTTTAAAATATAGAAAAGAAGTTTTAGCAAACCTTTGGCCGTGACCTTATATACGAAATGCAAAAGTTTAATAGATCTTACAGAGATCACTGGCATAGCTATTCGAACTTGTGGAGTTCCTTTTTTTTTCCCTGTGCAGACCTAATGTTTTGTAAAGTATTGACTTGATTGTATGATGATTTATAGTTAAGCGTTCTGTTTTACCTTTATGTAGTTGTCTACCAATGAAATGCAGACTAAATCTGTATAAACACTGTGGTTAGAAATACGTTTAGAATGACATTGTTTACCAAGATGATGTATACCTATCATGAAATCCTTAAAACCGTTTATATGACCAAAATTATTTTTGCAGGAAAACATCAGTGCCTAAATGAGCAGGAGAAAGCTGTAAAGAAGGTGACAGAAAGGACAAGCTCCTGTAAATGCAGCAGTCACTTTTTCGTTTTCTCATTTTTCTCCTGTTCTCATGCTATTTGTGTTGATGTCAGATGTAGTTTTTGGCTGTGGCTGGTTTTGTTGCGTTAATAAAAAAGAATAGAACAAGAGAACTGATTCACTTTATCACAAATGCTTGTTTCGTGTTTCTGTTCAACATTTAAGGAATGTTATTCCAGGATCACATCCAAAAGTTGTTCCAGGATCACATCTGTTTTGATCCTGAAACAACATTGCAATCAGCCAATCAGATTTAGGAGATGAGTTTACAGTTTAAGCGTACAGTTAGTAAATAATCTAGTCAAGCAGAATTTCCTCTGCTTTAAGTCTCTGGAGGACCTTTGGAACGTGATGTATTGTCATACTCTGGGAGTAGATCAGGATGTCATCTATGATGAAACAATGAAGGAACTCCCAGAGCACCTTCAATCATGAAGTTGTGGAATTCAGAAAGTGTGTTTGTAAGCCCAAAATGCATCACACAGTACACAAAATCTCCAGTAATGGTCACAAAGGTGGTGGTCTTCCACCATTCATTCCCCACGCATATCCGGATAAGGTTATAAGTGCTGCAGAGGTCCAACCTAGAAATGACGGTTGCACCCCAAAGCTGTTTCAGAGCAGAGCTCATAAGAGAAAGAGAGTAATTCAATTTAATGATGATTTCCTTCAGGGCTCTATAATCAGAGCAAGACATTGATCATCCTTCTTCGCCCCAAAGAAAAAACTCAAAGCAGCAGGGGAAGTGGATGGTCAATTGTGGTCCCGATATTAATTTGGTCCAGAATATGAATGAACTGTTGGGCTAAAAAATTTGGCTTGATCAGACATTTATGGAATGGGAAGACTTCTTTGAACTGAGTGGTAGATCTGGTAAATACAATTAGTGATATTTTGACTCCACTTAAGGAACTCACTCAACTCACAATAGACCTCCAGATGATGTTGCGTAAATCACGGTCGCCTACCAGTAGTTCTCCAGAACCTGTAAGTGGATGTAATCCTGATACACAAAGTTTAAGAGGGTATAGTCTGGATGCGTTTTGTGTGTTCACGTGAGGGGTGTTTCAATTCTCTTTGCTTGGAGATGTACCCTTCCAATGATTATTTTTTAGGACCATACTACAAAGTGTAATGAAAAATTTCTGAACACACTAGCTACAGCAACGACATGGCTGCAAAAAGCAAGCAAGAACAGAAAGCAACACATAGTTTCTACTGCTGATTGTGTCTTAACTTCAGGAACATACAACCCAGATTGGCTTGCTCTGAAGCAAATATCTGAATGAGTGGTTATCCATTAGCCACTTCAATTCCAGTAAATATGGGAGTGGACTTGGTATGCAGATTCCAGTTGCCAATTCTCTGTCACAAATCATGACACAATGTGTATTAACCTACTAAAAGGGAACTTGAATTATTTTGGATCCCTGCCTTACAAATAGCCTCTTATTAATCTCTTTAGCATATAAAGAACTCCACTCTTAGATTTTAGGTGTGTGCGTCTGTTCAGAACCTGGTGTGGCAATAAGCACGTTTCCATAACCCTAATGGCTGATGAAGATTTTAGCATAAACAAACTCTCAGATCAAAGCTGTTCATATACACAGTCCCCAGTATTGGGTGAAAGTAGATTTTGTTTTAATGTTTTTGGTCTGCTTTTTAGGGCTCACAGAAGTTCACATGGAAGCTACTTAATACTGATTCAAAAGAAATGTACTATGAGAGCTTACACCACATCTCAGGCCTTAGTTTAAAATCAATCACTAGGTGATATTAACCTTTGAAGAAATTAAAACTAGGGTGATTTTGCTGGATCTTATCACTTTATATTAGAAACAACCCATAAGCATATGGGGGAAAATATATCATGGGTATGGATACATAAAGTATGTTTTTTTATTATTTGATTGTCACAAACTCGATGTCTAATTTGATAGATCAATCAAGAGGTTCACAACATTTATCCTTATTTTAACTTCAAATATGATTTCAGACTTCAAATGACTCAATATATCTGCCACTGATTTGAGAACAAATTGTAATAGATAATCAAACACAGATATCAACTGTATATTGACTAACAAATGGAAATATGTAAAATTGGGAATTCACATGGACTCAAATTCATCAATGCGTTGTTTGGTGTTTCCTTGTCGGATTTGCCGTAAGGTTTTGTACTTGTCCCTCCCTAACCTCACATTCTCAGCATGGATCAGATCATTTGCAGTCTTCTTGCTGTCATCACGGGCATCTGCTAGCTCTGAGCTCAAAGCCTAAAAAGACATCAAGGAACAAATCAGTATTTCACAATTTCTTGATGATTCAGATGTACGTCATTGATCATGTTTGGTTACATCTATTTTTTTATATAAACATAAATACCCATCTCTTATACCTGTAGACGCTTCTGCAGAGGTTCGTTCTTCTCGGTTTCTGTTATTCGCTGCTCTTCACTTCGATCTCGAAATGATCCGGTGGATGTGAGCTCAGCGCTGGCCTCGGCACTGCTCTCATCGTTCTCATCATGGTCATTCTCCGTCTGGGATGTTGCCTGGATGTGGACCCCAATTAGCTTACTCTTCAACTCCTCTTTTGTCTTCTCCAGGTCTACCTCAACCATAATTGCCTGCCAACATACTCATACAGAGAAAGCTCAGTGAACTATCATGAGACTGCCGATGTGTTTGTCTGAGGCTAACCACGTGGAAAAGATGGGTGACGCTTTATATTACAGACTTATATTACTACTGAGAACTTCCACAATACCTACATGTACTGTAGGCACAAGAGAACAATATGCAGTGTTTGAGGCCAATAAGAGGGTAATAACGTCCAAATTTACTTAAAATTAAGTATTTCATAACTAAAGGGCACCTATTTTGAAATTATAGGCTATTTTCCCCTCACGTAGTATAACATTTACTTAAACATTTTCTTAACTGCTCTGCAAACATACACTCTTTTTATAGTTATTGTGCAAGTGTAATATTTGCAGGTTGTAATTTAAAGTGATGCCTTGTAACCCTTTTGCTAAGTGTAGTTACATGGTAAGGGTAATAAACACAAAAAACATTATATTCTTGCAGTTCTGCATTCTATGTATCAAAGAAAAATGGAAATAAATGGACATTCGTATCTTATAAGGAGCTATTTATTTAACCCCTTCAACTGCTTCTTCATCATAACGTCAAGGAAACCCAGTTTTCATTTTCAGAAACAGAAATCTCTTTTATTAGGTCAATTGCTGTGACATTGACAACTAGTAAATATCAGTTATACTCATCATAAAGCATTTCAATTACATGTACTGTAATTGTAGATTACTGGCACAGTAATTACTGCAATGTTTAGGATTCATTTGCTGCGTCTGAAATTGCCTACTACTCCGTAGGTACTGCATATGAATTTAAATTTACTACTCGACCGTTAGAAAAGTACGTTCTATACAGTATGAATGTAAGTAGTATGAATGGAACTCGGACATACTACATCCAACATTTTGTCATGATCATGGACCTACCCGCGTCAGTTGCGACGCTTCACTCCCATTCATAAATTCTGTCACGGGTCATCATGGGATAGCGTAGCATTCATTGGATACGCACTTCAGAATCTCGCCGGAAGTAGTAAGTCATCTGGCTATTTTTACATACTGTTTTTCGAATTCTATGAATTCTGACATACTACTTGGCTCACATACTGTTTTGAACATACTGTATAGTATGGAAGTATGTGATTTGGGATGCAACCATTGTGTAAATACTGGCGATAGGGCTACACAGGCATTTCTACCATATGAAAACACCAGGGGCTGAGCCAAATGTATTCTCAAGGAAAACATAGTTTACATTGATAAATATATTACATAACATTTTACACAATTTTAAAAAATGCAATATAGCTTAATATCATATCCACCCCCTCTATCAACGCCACTTCTATGCTTGCCTCCTGAAAATACCCCATAATTTAAAAATAGGTTGCTTTTAGTTATAATTACTGTAATAATGCTTAATAAATTAGCATTTATTACCCTCTTATTGCTCTAAAAATTTGCAAATTGTTCTCGTCTGTGCGAGTAGGTGGAAGTTCTCAGTAGTCTCAAATAGGTATGCTGTATATTTTGAAATGTGGATCTTTTGCAGGCTGTAATATAAAGCATTAGCAAAAGATGGAATAGTACATTTACACTCTCACCCTTCTCTGCCATTTCCTGGCTTCATCCTCTTTCTTCTTTTTAGCATCTTCCAGAAGATTGATCTTGGACGTCAGCTCAGCCAGCTCTGTTGCCTATAAAGATGTACAATGTTTTTCTCAGAAAACTTGAATATAGTGAAGAGGGACTGGTAAGCATAAAAAAGTGCACGACGAATCATAAAAGCACTGCAATATGCTACAAAGACAACTTTAATACATTTTCTGTATTATTGCATAATCAATGGTAACTTAATCTAGCCTTGGGAGCTGAAATTGTTTTCATACTTTTATGATGGTGCTTTTATTATAGTGCTGAGATGACCAAACGTGTTCCTGTAGGGCAACTGTCCTGCAGAGAGTGAACTCTAAACTGAACATCTATCCAGTCACGAAGGTTCCTTCCAGTAATCCATTAGCAGAACTTCTAGGGAACTGTGTTCTAGGGAAAATTCGAGGCTTACATATAAATCAACAATTTGACTTTCAGTCTGAGCCTGCAGACCTTTATGAGTAATCTTATGAGTAAATACTTTTATCTGTTAAAACATTTGAAAGGTTTTTGACCCTCACAATTCTACGATTCTTGAATGAGGCATTATTTTGTTCCTCGTATTGTTTGTGCATCGGGAATGCTCTACATAAACCACAATGATTGTTCAGAAGCTCTCCTGAATGGAGATAAACCATTTACATAAACAGAGATGAGAAGCAGCCACTCAAGAGTCTGTTGTGACCTGGCAATCAACGGCAGGGATGGACGGTGAGTGTTATTGTCAAAGTAACTGAGGCACGAGCTGTAAACGCCCCACCATCTTTTGGAAAGAACTGCACCTCATTTGCATTTAAAGAGACACGCAAAAACAATGTTTTTGCTTCCACAAATCAAATACATGTGGAAAATAAGTTTCACTTGAAAATAAAATTTCCAAAACCATGCGATGTTCCAAAATTTCCCAATGTGTTAGGGGCCATTCACACAGAACATGTTTTTCCATTCCATTGCACTACTTTTTTAATGTTTTTCTATGTAAACACACTCCATCCTGCAGTACAGAGGATGGATTATAAACGGCATTTTGCAATTAGAACTTAAGTGGACCTAATGGACTTTTTGAAGGACCCTTCATGAAGAGATCTAGACTTTTACCCAACTGTATTATGCAGTTTAGAATTCACCATCTACAGGAGGGAGAGTGTTTACATAGAAAACAACAGAAAAGTAGCACATTGTTAAGGAAAAACATGTTCTGTGTGAATGGCCCCTAACACATGGGAAACAACGTCTAACAACTGCTGGCTGGAGTCAAAATTTGCAGGACAGTGGCTCTCCAGGAGCATGATTAGACACCCCAGTCTGTTTTGGAAATTGACAGCATCCATCCTCTCTATATGAAAAGAGCAGAGCATATTTACTTATGTCATATATATTATAGTCATATATGTTTGAAATGGGGCAGCACGGTGGCGCAGTGGGTAGCGCTCTCGCCTCACAGCAAGAAGGTCGCTGGTTCGAGCCTCGGCTGGGTCAGTTGGCATTTCTGTTTGGAGTTTGCATGTTCTCCCCGTGTTCGCGTGGGTTTCCTCCGGGTGCTCCAGGTTTCGCACCACAAGTCCAAACACATGCGCTTTAGGTGAATTGGGTAAGCTAAATTGTCCGTAGTGTATTTGTGTGAATGAAAGTGTATGGGTGTTTCCCAGTGATGGGTTGCAGCTGGAAGGGCATCCGCTGCGTAAAACATATGCTGGATAAGTTGGTGGTTCATTCCGCTGTGGCGACCCCAGATTAATAAAGGGACTAAGCCGAAAAGAAAATGAATGAATGAATGAATGTTTGGAATGTCGTGTAGGTGAGTAAATCATTTATGTTCTGTAATTCATTCACAATTTCTGTCATTCCAAACCATGTTTCAAAATAACTTTGTACTGCATGTGTTTTTGATGAAGAAACTCATATTTGGAATGACATGAGGGGTGTCCAAAAAGTTCACTTGGGAGCATGCGGCGGATGTGATGTCACCGTGGTGTTGGCAAAAATATAAAATCAACCTATAAGCTTTTAACTTTCTTCCACAGATGTGTTTGAAAGCATCCACTATGCCTAGTTTAATTAAGGTTGGAGCTAAACACTGCAGGGCAGTGGCCCTCCAGGAGCAGCATTGGACACTCCTGCACTTTAATATCTTTATGGCTACAGCATGGGTATCTAAACCTGTTCCTGCAGATTTTATGCTACGCTACTTAAACAAACCTTAACCAACTAATCCAAGACTTCAGACTAAGTAGAAACTACCAGGTAAATGTCTAAATCTAGAGGACAGTGGCTCTCCGGGAGCAGGACTCTAGAGCAGGCATCCCCATGCATTTGGTCCTGCAAATTTTAGCTCCAACCCTAATGATCACACCTGAACAAGACCTCGAGTCTTACTACTGTATGTATGCTTGAAGATTCCATGCAGCTGTGTTAAGGCAAGTTGGAGCTAAACTTTGCAGGAGACTGGCCCTCCAGGACCAATTTTGGTGACCTCAGCTCTACAGGATTTTACAGAGTATTTACTCCTCCATACCAGACTCTCTTGGTTCTTCGTCTGGTTCTCAGATTGCTGCAATAATGCTGTTTTCACCTCTTCTGCAATTCTGCGGTCTTTCTCCAATTTTTCAGCCTCGTCCTGAGCAAATTTCCTTTCCCGTTCCAGCTCCAGTGCTCGCTTGGTCTGCTCTTCAAGCTCTGCATGACACAAATATAATGTAATATAAACTTTTCAGATAAGGAAGGTATTAAAGGTGCTTCTGTTTGTGGGACTTTGTGACTATTGAAGACAAACAGATGGAGTATTTATGAAACTAATTTTCCAGTTCTTTCGAGACACTATTTGTGAGAAAATGACACACATCACATTTAAACCCAATAAATCAATTTAACATTTGTAGTAAGACATTTGTAGTTCCAACCCTCTTGAGCTTTTTTGGTTTGCTCCTCAATTTGCCGCAGTCTTTCCATCAGCTCCATTGTTTCTCTTGCAATCTTCTCAGTTTCTTTCTCCGCATTTTCTCTTCTTTTTTTCTCATTTTCCAGAAGTGCTCTAAAATTAAAATGCATAAAAAACATTGCAACTTTGAAAGGAATGTTATGCTTTTTTTTAAAAAATAAATAAATAAACTCTTAAGGCCAGGACACACCAAGCCGATGGTCGGCCATTAGGCCATTGGTGAGCATCTGTCAGGCTAATTGGTTTGGTGTGTCTTTTGGTGGGGTAACGTCAGCGTGAATTGGCCCTTTTCAGCAATCATCATCAGCCGTTGATGAAAGAGGGCGCTCTGATTGGTTATTCAGCAATGAATCAGAGCACAATACCAAAAAACGTAGGTGACGAAACGAAGGAAACAATTCAAGTAAAGAAGGAACACAAAGAAGCCAGCTGTCATTTTGTTGCATTTCTCAAATATTTGCAAACAACATGAATTATTACATTATTAGACATAATTGGATGAGCAAATCCCTCTGTGGTGAGTGACAAGTATTATAAAAAAGGTACAAAATACTGCTTTATTTACATTTCTATGTGCACATTGCAAATTCTAGTTACTCTTTGCTGGATGAAAAAACAGACTGCTGTCCCCTGTAGGTGGGGGAAAACACATCATCTCATGCAGGCACAGAATACATGCTCTTGTTTCAGGCTGCTGCTGTTTGTTTGGTGTGTTTTTGGTCCAGATGGGACTAGGCGTTGCCGACATGAGGTTACAACACAGTTGTTTTTGTCAGCATTAGTTCTTTGGCATCAGCTTGGTGTGCCCTATGTTTAAAACACAATTTATTTTAGTCACTGTAACAAACTCTAGTGTGCTATCTTGCTACCATTAACTGCATTTCTAAAGGTCCTTTCAAACCAAATGCAAATATTAACCAAAAAGTTTATACATTAAATTTTTTTTATGCAGTTATATACGTTACACTGGTTCCTTGAGTAGAGAACCAGATGTGCATTAGTACTTGAAGTTGTAAGAACACACTTCATGGTGGTGACCCTCCAGATTTCCACAAAGGAAGCAGTAGTGAAGAAGTATAGCCAAATTATGAAGTGTCACTTTAACTACTCAGGGATTCAGTGTCATGACTGGTAGTTTTTTAGCCTCCGAAAGGTTTGTATTGGGAATGGGTAACAGTGTACAATAGCATTTATGCATTGTGAGGTGAGAATTCCTTCAGGAATGTTTTGAATTGATCCAGACCGAGGCAAAAAGGATTACACACCGGACATAAATAGCAATTCTTGTATTATGCATTAGTTCAAGTTTACACCTTGTAAAGTAGTCTGTTGACCTTGGTAACATAACATTTCTCTACAGGTTTGTCAGAGCCCTACACTGTAGGAGATCCAGAACAATGTATTAATGCTAAAACATAAAATGTGCTAAATTCAGCCAATCATCAAAGTAATATACAATATGTAGACTCTGGAGTCACAACAAAGCTGCATGTGATTCTGAATCTTACTGAATATTACTCTCAATGTCAAATGTTTCTTTCAGATCTATCAGAACCAAACAATCTCCTGAATCAGTCTCACAGTGTGTGTCTGGGTCAATAATCTAAAATTTTACTTTCTGAGAATAAAGTTCAGCAGATGAAGCTAACTAACCAATAGCTTGCGTCATCATAACCATACCTGCCAGTAAGCAACAAACTAAGCCAACCAGCAGTACTAACCAAATTTAAAATATGATAATTACAGACATCTCACTTCATCCAGAAGGTCAGAGAGTCTCCATGATGCATGCATGCATTTACATACAATATTCTGAAAATCTTGAAAGTGAGAAGCTGTTTCCATCACTGCAAACATGCAATTGGAAAGAAAGCTCCTGGACCCTCAAGATATTGCACAGAAAATGGAAAGGAGGCACAAAACCAAATCTCAAGGGCAAATAACTGGCACTGCTGTGGCTACTACAACTGACAAGCAATAAAACTCACTTTAAACACAAAGACATTTAAAGAGTAGAGTTTAATACCACAGATGTTTTAGAGCAGAAGATCGAGCTCTAACCGTAATGAAACCCAAACAATCCAATCAAGATCTTTAGGATTACTTAAAAATGTTGCCAAGCAATGTTGCTTGGCTACTTTTTCATTGACAATGGGCAAAAAAACTGTATCTAGATTTGTTAGATTAGTTGATAGCAATTTGTTTTGAGATCCTCCAATCAGAATGCTCATAGCGAATTACATGACTGGCTTGAAGCAGTCCGAAAAATTCAAACAAGACAGTGGTTGCTCAGTGGCAATGGAGCAAGGAAAAGTAGAGTGATCTAATAACGTATTCTGGTAAGCTGTCATGTCATGTGTCAAGGTAATTTTTTACATTTTTTAGGTAATTCAATGCTTACAATGACAACAGCTCAATAAAAAAAAAAAATTAAATCCAAGATGGCGGCGCGTCCAGACGCAGCAGCTTCTCGCGGCCCACAAAACGGTGCTTTTATGTGTTTTAATGTCATCAGTTCGTCCTCAAATGCTGTCTATTTTATAATATGTTAGTTATGCATAGGTTTTTTATAATAGCTCTTATGTCCAGTGTTGTGTTTGTATTTATGATTAATCCATGTAGCACCGTTGTCCTATGAGACACGACATTTCGTTCCTCTGTATGTCCACACATGTAGAGGAATGACAATAAAGCACGACTTGACTTGACTTGAATACTTCATTGTATACTTTTGTCTAGGTCTAAAGTTTCAGTGTGTTTGTTTTGTTCTTCCTTGAGCTTCATTTGATAAGCATTCTTTTACTTCCCTTGATATCCTTGAAATTATTATCCACTCTTGCAATCAGCTAGTGAGAGCAGTTCAAGGACTTTAAACTTGCGGAGCAAAGACTGGCGTGTTTGTTTGGGTTTATGTTGAAATATCCAGTGTTGAGCAACAATTCTAGGAGACCTCTTACTGCACCTTTAGGCCATGTCCACACTAATACGTTTTTGTTTAAAAATGCTTGTTTTTCCTCTCCGTTTTAGAAAATTTCTTAAAACAATACAATGTCTATTTAATTGTAAA
Source organism: Danio choprae (assembly GCA_903798125.1). NCBI lineage: Eukaryota > Metazoa > Chordata > Actinopteri > Cypriniformes > Danionidae > Danio > Danio choprae. The sequence continues at coordinate 3,442,232 of CAIGQW010054354.1, forward strand.
CTAACCCATGACTGTATCTTGTATAGTTCATTCTACATTGCTTCATTATATGAACTTTGTTATATAGAGTATTTATTTGTTACGATGTCATGTTGTTTTTTCCTGTTAATACCAGATATCAAGAAGAAATATAAAAACCTCCGCACAATGTTTTTGACAGAGCACAGCATGGTGCTGAAGAGCAGTAAATCAGGGGCCGGAGCAGAAAATGGTTACCACCCCAAGTGGACATATTACCACATCCTGTCCTTTCTACGTGACTCCTGCACATCTGAAGAAAGTTCTGACAACTTGATCACAGTTTTAGTAGCTCCATCAACATCTCAGTCCCCAGAGAACATGAAGTCACTCCTACTACTTTACCTCAACCCCAGTGCCACAAGGCAGTGTCTGAGTCCAAAAAGCAAAAATTAGATAAAGCTGCAGAAGCCACATGCAGGCTTTCTACATTATCACGATAGTTGTCTAGAAAGCCAGACAACAAGACAAATAAGAAGAAAAGACAATTAATCGAGTTGGCTCAAGATGAGGGCTATTATGTATTATATTAGTGTCTATGTTAATCTGTGATTTATTAATGTGTATATTAGGGGTGTAACGGAGTCATGTATCAGTATGTACCTCGGTTTTGGGGTCACGGTTTGGTACAGGTACGGTACAAACTTCTGTTTATGGGGTAGCAATTTGCCATGACAATGGCAACATGGCAGAACCACTACTGATCGCTGCTTCTCATGTTTTCAGACGCAAAGACGCATTCTTTGTGAATGGCTTCTCAGTTGTTGCAAACTATTTAACAGTTTTCTATCTAACAGTGATGGCACATCTGACTGTATTTGTTGTGAGTGTGTGAACTGAACCGTGAGCCTTGTACCGTGACGGTTCGAAACGAATACATGTACCATTACACCTCTAGTGTATATTAATTTGTAATTTACAGTAGTGTGTTTATTAATCTGTAATTTATATTAGTGTCTATATTAATCTGCAATTTACAATGTTAATCTTTGATTTATATTAGCGTATATTCTTCTGTAATTTACAGTAGTGTGTATATTAATCTTGTCATCTTTTTATGTTCTGCATATTAAACTGATGGGTTGAAGTTATGGCAGGGTGGAGAAAGAATGAGAATCACAACATTTTCTTGCCAGCGTACTGCTCCATTTCTAGCTTGCAAGTAGCTGCAGTACACTTCTTTCACTTGTGCTGTCTGTAAAAATGCATTCCTGTCTGAAAAAAACGACACTTTATAATAAATACGCACTAGAAATCATTTATTAAGCATTAGTAAATAGTTAATTCATTATTTGTTGAGCATTAATTCTACATTAATAGATGTTAGTCTAAATCTAAATCCTGATCTAAAGTGAGAATGTATGCTTTTTAATTCCCTTATAAATGACATTTAGTTCATTTGTATCTTTGTCCGTTTTTGTTACTTTGTCCCATTCATGTTTTTATTGTATGACACTGGTGCACTTACAAATTGATATTTTATAAGATACCAATTAACTAAATGCTTTTTCACTGAGGTCTACTAATGGTTCAGGTAAGCAAAAAAGGCTACAAACAAAATCTGAGTTAATAAAATAAAATACACAATGCAATTGTATATTTGTTTATTTTACTTTACAGTGCCCACTGTATAATTAATTTTATAGATTTAATAGAGCAATGCTAATTAGAGATAACATTATTCGGATTAAGGGCTATGAGTGATTTTCTGTTTTAATTTTGTTGTTTAATTACCATTGATGCAATTTATATTGATGTAAATAGGATTTTCATGTGTGGACATGCACCTGAAGTCCAAATCTGCTTGCTTGCTTTAGAGCGTGTACACACAATTAAGGCTGGCAAATGTGTGTCTTGGGCAGAGTATTGTGCCTCAATGTTTCTATGCGCTTTCTAAGCAAGACAAACTATTAATAAGCAGTTGCAGATCTAAGGGTGGGGCGGAGGATTTTTCTTACCTTACAGTAGATCCAGAGAGATATGTGTCCCCCACACACAATGAGTTTGGTTTCAACCCCTGATAGTAAGGCAGACTAATATCTGCTGAGATTCTCAATGTATTGACTGACTGGCTGCTCATAAAAACTTGCATTTGTAGGTGGTACTCTTAGGGAAAAAAAAAAAAAAAAAAATCAAAGAAGTAGAAACTAATTTCATGAAGAAAAAAATCAATCCTATTGCCATTGATCCGCTCCAAGGTTAGGCCTCGTGCTTGTTATGATATTAGCATATTTTGCAGGAGTGCATTTTACAGTTTGGAAAGACATATGGGTTAGTAAATGATAAGATTAACATTTTTGGGTGCTCTAACCCAATATTTCCCAACCCTGTTCCTGGAGGCACACCAACATAACATATTTTGGATGTCTCCCTTATGTGACCCAATAACTTCAGGTTTTGGAGTCTCTTATTATGTTCTGATGAGTTGATTCAGGTGTGTTTGATTAGGAAGAGGTTGAAAATGTGCACTGTTGGTTAGGCCTGTCACAATATCTATTTTTTTGTTGTGCAAGATCTATTGCAATAAATGATATTATTGTCATTTTTAGATCATTTTATGCCACTTATTATATAAATGCAAGAATGCCAATATAATAGCATCACAATGCAAGTACACTCTTCCAAAGAACACATAGTATTTTATTCTTTATTCTAAGAATATTTCATTTAATTATAGTCATTTTGACAATTTAATAATGAGGCTTTGGAATCAGGATGTGAAAATGCATATCCTAAATAAAAAATTATAAATGTAAAAAAAAAAAGTGCAATGTAAAAAGTAACAGAGGCTGCGATATCTGCTACTAGATCTATTTTCACTTGTCAGACATCCACATGAAAATATACTAAAGTAATTTACAGTAAACACTATAGTGCTTTTTTAACCCTACTGACACTGACACCTCCAATAGAGATAGAGATGTTGCACATTAGCTAAAATGTTGCTAGGATTTGTTTTTTATGTATGGGCCATGGCGGCGCAGTGGTTAGCCCTGTCACCTTACAGCAAGAAGGTCCCTGGTTCGAGTCCCGGCTGGGTCAGTTGGTATTTCTGTGTGGAGTTTGCATGTTTGTGTGAATGAGAGTGTATGGATGTTTCCCAGTGATGGGTTGCAGCTGGAAGGGTATCCGCTGTGTAAAACATATGCTGGATAAGTTGACGGTTCATTCCGCTGTGGCGACCCCTGATTAATAAAGAGACTAAGCCGAAAAGAAAATGAATGAATGAATGAATGTATGTATGGGCCATGTTGACCAATCAGAAAGGAGAAAACAGCATGCATGCTGATGTCATGAGGCAAGAACTCCGCTTTCAACCTAGCCTGAATTTCCAAAACATTTTTTTCTGTGTTTTCGTGTGGACAAACAGATAAATTGAGCAAAATTAAACTGCGGTTTTGAAAATACCAGTGTTCGTGTTGCTAACCTGCGGCTCTCTGCTAATCGTGCTAATCATATATCAATTTGATTGGATTGCCTTGCTGTTAAGAATGATTGCAATACTGATTGCTGTGTTAATGATTCTGACTTCCTTGTTGACTACATTTACTGACCCATCCCTACAAGGGCCATGCCCAAAATCACCTACTACTTAGTAGGTACTGCATTTGAATTAAAATTTACTACTCGTTAGAAAAGTATGTTTTATACAGTATAAATGTGAGCAGTAGGAATAGAACTCGGACGTACTACATCCGCCATTTTGTCATGATCACGTGACCTATCCACATCAGTTGCGTCGCTTTACTCCTATTCATGAGATCTCTCCCAGAGCATCATGGGATAGTGTAGCGTGCATTGGATGCGCACTTCAGAATCTCGCCGGATGTAGTAGGTCATCTAGATACTTCGTGCATACTATTTTTTGAATTCTATGAATTCGGACATACTACTCGGCTCCCATACTGTTTTTAGCGTACTATATAGTATGGAAGTATGCGATTTCGGACACAGCCTAGATTTTTGTAACAGAACTGTAATGGATTTACTTTCACATAAAGGTCTACCTGAAAGCCAACATCCTCAACATATAAAAAAAAAAGTGATGGATAGGTTTGCTCTGTGCCGTGAGATATGTTTGCTTTTAATGCTGTCACCTCTCTTGTTGCCTCTTGTTCTTCTCCTCTCTGGCCTGTGCTTTCATTTGCTGCACTTCAATGGTGTCTGGCTTGCGGCGGCGCATGTAAAGATCATGGTTTCCCATGCATAAAGCCAGGATGCGCTTGTTAATTCGAAGACGAGGTGCATAAAACACAAAGTCCTGTGGTTGGAAAAGGTTACATGCAGAACGTTTCAGACAGTTATAAAAGAGATGTATGACAACCATTATTTTCAACCAAAAAATAAATAAAAGAATAAATGAAGTAATTAAGGGATACATTTGTTAAAATTAATTACCGGGGACTTTTTGTCTATAGGCTTAATGACAAATTTCTTGTCATTGAAAGAAATGTTCCGTATCTCACTCCAAGGGAATCCAATCTTAGGTGTCAGCCTGTTGAGAAACAGGAATATTAGTACAGTCTACTGCACCAAATGGTTACAAATTAAATAGAGATAAAAATATACTTGTCTGATCGCTCATAAATGTTAAGTCCCAAAGCATCAACACCCAACCACAACTCTGATCCTTTTTTGTTTTTGATGCTGAAATAGTTCACTCCGTACATCTCCAGATCCTGGGAAATCTTCAGGTATTCTATCATTGCGTCCTCCCTGTTGGCATAAAACTCAAACAACTCATTTTTGCTTCAGAATATAGTTGTGGAGTTGTTTATATGTGGGAATATAGATTCTACCTGCTCATGCACTTGTGTTGCTCATGCCACACCTGAATTCTTTGTTCCCATTGCTCTTTAGTTAGTTTGTGTTGTTCTAGAACTCTAACAAATAAAAAGGTATTATACATTTTTAAACAGTACTATAAAGCAATCTTACACTGCGATAAAAGCATAGAATAGTCATGCTGTGAAACTTTCAAAGGAAAAGAGAAACACCTTTGTGGCAGCAGTTTGTCTCTGCACAAATATCCAGGAATGTGATATTCACTATTATAGTCACTGTGTTTCATCTGTACAGCATACGAGGCCAGCAGAACAGCCGTCTCAGGTGGACAGTAGATGTCATCGTTCAGAATGGCTTCTTTCACCTGGAGGAAAAACAAGCGCTGTGTGGCTTCCTGAATCAGCTCTTCTGCCACATCCTCAGGGTAGAACTTTGCTCTGAATTTAATCAGCAATGGATTTTCTTTTCTGACATCTTGAGCAGTCACCTAATATGCAAACACAAATGTATTTGTTAATGTACTTTAGTATGAAAAGTTCATCGGCATCAAACTGATCCAAATGACAAATTAGTATCAGAAATGGTGAATAAAAACAACTGTCTTATGTTGAAGGTAGGGATGCACAGAATTTTTGGCCGCCAAAAATATAGACCGAAAATTTCAAGTCCAATACATTTTCAAGTATCACTACTGTGGTTATGTCAGCACCAATAGCCAAGTGGTTAAATGTGTTGACATATAGCCCTGAGGTTCTAACAGTGACCCGAGTTCGATTCCCGGCTCGAGGTCTTTTGTGATTCTTCCCCTCTCTCTGCTGCCCACACATTACTGTCTCTACTGTCCTATTCATTAAGGTGAAAAAAATATTTTAATAATAAAACAATTATTTTATTGGCTTGTCACTAAAGAGCTGACTGAGATGCACCATTAGACCAGTGGTTCCCAATTCCGGTCTTTGGGACCCTCACGCCCTGCACATTTTGTATGTCTCTCTTATTTGACACACAAGAATCAGTTCATGAATCTCTCTGTTAACAAGCTGATCTGAATCAAGTGTGTTAAGTAAGGAAGGCATACAAAATGTGCAGGGTGGGGGGTCATGAGGACTGGAATTAGGAACCACTGCATTAGACAGCCACAGGCTGTATTCCAGTACAATTTGTTTGCTCTTCTCTAACTGATTTGCCTTCTTCTCCTTCCCTCAGATGTATGTCATTGATTACACAAGTATCCACTACTGGTGGAACATCTGAATGGGTTTAAATTAAATGCCCTAAACCTTTGAGCAACTGGGAACACTTTTGTGACATCACCATTGCATTCAGGGACATATAGGTCCTGGAGTGGACTAACGAAGCTCGCTCCCTTGGTCTAAATAGAGGGATCGAGGGTATGTCCATATAAACTTCCCTCGTTCACTTGATGAAGTGGAACACACTTTAAAATGGTGGTAGAGATTCCCTCGAGGGGAACAAGTGAAGGGAAGTTTGTGATAGCATTTCTAAAAGTGGACTAGAACGCAGCCACAGTCTTGCAGAGTGGCACTTAAACCCTAATCAAACACACCTGTGCAAGCTAATCAAGGTCTAGATCAGGGGTGCCTAAAGCCCTGTCTAGGCTTTGTGTCAAGGCCTTATTTTGAATATTTGATGAAAGTTAAATAATATATAGTTGCAATAAATGCTTTAACATTTGGCACAGCTAGCTATAGCAACAAATAGCTATTAATCTGTTTCACAGAACTGAGGAAGAACTGGTTATGACAAGTTGTTCTTGGTTTCGAAATATGTATAGATATTGTAGATATTGAAATATGTATATGATATGTAAAATAAAAAAAAATGAAATATGGGTCAAAAACTTTGAATCAGACTAAGCAGTGACCTTGAAAGTTAGGAAACCATAGGTTATTCTCCAATTTTGATCTACACTATATTTTACAGTGTAATATATCATGCATTTAAACACCTCTGTCCATTTGAATGATGTCACTTTTTGATGGTCTTGGTAATAGACCATGTCAGGATGGACAGATACACTTTCACTGCACTAATGCTGTTACTACTGCACTAACGCAGCATATGCATATAGATAGCTGATGTAAAAATATTAAACAGAGTGTAGAAATGTTAAATGATTCATATTCTTGATAAGAAAGTTTGTTTTAAAATGGTTTTGAGCCTTGCTTATAAGACAGCTGGGTTAGTGCAAAAAAAAAAAAAAAAAAAAGATTATACATACAAATATAATAAATATTAACCCGCTTATTGAGTTTCAGCCATGTAGAGAAGCCCTTGCTGTCCTGATACTGCAGTCCGAAGTACCAGATCTCTCTGAGTCCAATTGTTTTCACAACCTTAAATAGGAGGGGAAAAAATGGAAGTATGTCACTGACTGTTCACCCTTAAGGTTTTCCAATTCTGTGTTGCATTAACAGACTTAAAATGAACAAACAAAATACATACTTGGTCAAAAAGTTGTTTACCAGTTGTACTGGACTGAATGGCAAACTCCAGCTCAGCATCCATTGTAGTGACCCGAACATTTATCTGAATACAGCAAATACATATGTGCTATATAACATTTGCTATTATTAAATGTATAAAGCACCTGTGAATATGTCTATCTGCATTTAAACAATTCAATTGCACATAGTGTAGCACTACAGAAATTGCAGATGAGTGCATTATCTTGACAAGTGTCAATAACCCCCAAAATAATAATTTCAGAACAGATTTAACATGAAAAATGTAAATAAAACATGGTGGTTAAACTCACTCCTGAATAAAGTTAAACAAGGCCTTTATAATAAGGCGTTTTGTAAAATGTGATCAAGAATATGTGATTTGATTATTCTCTGTAACATTTATTTAATGACAGGACAAAAACAAAAGATTTCCAAATTTTGTTGATGGATGCAACACACTCAAGTTGTGACAGAGGTTCCATGTCTTATTACACCAACCTTGCTTTTAATTGCACTGTTTAATTTCTAGGGAGCACAATTTGTTAAGTTTTACAGTAAAATCTTTGCCCAATCTTAAACAAGGTATCAGCTGGTCAACAGATTGTGGTCATCCTTGTCTGATTCTCCTTTTCATCATGGGCCATACATTGTCAACGGGAGCCAGTCCAATCAAGCACAACCTCTTGTGCCTATGGCTGTTGTAGCACAAGCAGAAAAAGACTTGTGATAGCATTTTTTTTAACTTGCCGCTGGTCTCTCTGCTCTGTTCATGAATGGCTGCATGGATGGGTGCATGATTTTTTCAGAACAAAACCATAACACCAACCCTAACCGTATGCTGCTGAATATGCTGCTTAACTATCCTATTTCAATAAAGGTGAAAATCCCTAAACAAAAAGTATTAAAAAAAAAAGAAACCCAGTGGAGAAAAATGACAACATCTGGAACTGAAAACCGCTTGCTATCCAACTTACCTGGAGAAATGGAGACACTGTTTGGAGGGAGCAAATCAGTTATCAAAAATTATTACTGACCATTTCAACCTAAAGTGCATCTGTGAGGCCAAACATCTAAACCCATATCAAGCCCAGCATTTATTTATCTCTGGAACCCAACTTCACCATCACCTACAGACCTCATCAGAAAAATGCCTGACTCAAAAAGCAACAGCCAGACTGAGAGTAATATTTAAGAGCTCGGAAGATATCTCCAAACCAATTGCCATGCCTCCCCTGAGCTCAATATACACAAAACTTACTCCATCAGTCTACCACCAGTTTAAAACACTTCCAATACATCTTAGGTCATCAGCCATCTCTGTTTCCCTGGTCAGAGCAACAGTGTGATGTTTCAGCCAAGGACCACTGGTTTTGTGAGATCAAAAAAGTCTGGGACTTCGCTCATGTACACCTCTAGCAGCTGGTTCAGAGGCACAAACAGTACACTGGTCCCACCTACCAACCTGGAGGCCAAGTCTGGCTACCCACCACGGACATACACCTCTGCATCCACTTGGTGGTGCAAGGTTTTCTGTCCAAGCACATTCCCAATCACCTGATTATTAATCACTGGCTCTCGACACTCTGGTTGTCACTTCACGACTCCTCAACTGCCTCCTTACCTGACCCATCCTGTTGGAATACTTCCCCGTTCTGTCAAAGTTCTGTGCCACTTTTCTTTTGTTTGTTTAGGATTTTGAATAAAAAATGATGAGAACTTGTTTTAATTTAGTTTTGTTCATAAAACTTGATTTGTACATACTCACCTCCTCTTCATTCTTTATTTGTATTTTTAAAATTAACGTCAGTGTGAAATCTAAATTTACAATGTTTATTTTGCTAGCACACCTTGTTATTTTTTGGGTGATCAATTAATCCATACAAATTGATGCACTGAAAAAAGTGCTCCTTCGCTGTTCACATCAGCTCGACGGCTTCAGCCACAACATTCGTAACCACACCCAGCTAATTTGATATGATAGAAATGCAGACTTTAAATGAGTTAAACAGAATGATCAAATCACAGATTCTTGATTTCAGTTGCATTTTGTAAAATGCTGAAAATCATATACTGTAGGTTTGGAACAAGAGGGAAGAAAGTAAATGATGATACAATTTTTTTTTGTTATTATTATTGAATTATCGCTTTAATGATCTTTAAC
>CAIGQW010054354.1:3456663-3486888 GCA_903798125.1 Danio choprae
AAAAAAAAAAAAAAAAAAACAACAAGAAGAAAACATGTTAAATGAGAATCTGAAATATTTTATGGCATACTTCAAAAAATAAAGATGATTTAGTATTCAAAAAATGTTTTATTTTTAAATATTTTTTTTAATAAAAAAACTTCACTTCATATTTTCAGATTTTTCATAGTATATGTATTAATTCAGGCACTTTAACCATAAACCGACATATCAACCATTTGGTAGAGGCTGATATTTTAGAAATTATGGGATGTGTTTAAAAAAAAAATGCATTGAGTGTGTTAACTAGCGACATTAAGAGTTAAGAAATGCAATCCAAAAACATTTTTCTTGGTGGGGCAGTTAATACAGTCGATAATGTTATCTTGAAACTTAAAATAGCACAGTTTAACAGGGGATTTCAGAACTCCCAGACAGTAAGAAAACAAAAATAACTGCAGAACATTTGTCTCTCAGGACTGTAGGTACATCAGCAGCTGAGTCATCTGTAGCTCCCGACAGCTCAACAGCTGCAGCACACAGTTATCATGGCAGAAACACTGAATGACTCTGAGATTACAACACAAGCTACAGTCTTCAGTCTTTCACTAACACCTTGTTGTGTGGCAAAACTTCTCAATGAATCTCACAATACAGATCCCATTCCAGCGAGGTTTGTTACACCGACAGCCATGTTGTCTGTGTCTGTCACAGGTCTATCACCTTTCTAATTATAACTCATTCCTCTGGCCCTCCAAGAATGGAAGTTTGGGCCGATCCATTTGTGGCCTAAACTTAGCGCCTGTGGCTGCTCAGATCTGTCGATGTCACACTGACCCTCGCTGCTACCGAGTTTACATGCGTTTTACTTTGTGGATACTGCACACTGTACAGGTAAGCTACAATTACGAGAGATTCTAATTTATTGCAGCATGTCATAACCAGCATTTAAAGGATCCCCGGTCTCTGCTTGGTGGAATGCTACGATATTTGTTTTTTTAGTTCTACAATAGCCACTAACTGCCACTGTTGTTAGTGGTCACATTTGGCAAACTGACTGTAGCCATGTTTTAGCAGCCTATTTTTATGTGCATTTTGAACTATCGCATAAAAATTGCTTAATGGAAACGGCTAAATTCACATACATTTAGAAAATGCGCATTTAAAAAAAAAAAAAACGTATGTGCACAAGTGAGCAGTATAAACGTTTTATCCGATAAGAAGAAATGCGCATGAACTACAATGGTAACACATTTACCAAATAATTTCCAAAACGTGCATACAAAAAAAATCATGCAATAGCTAAAATAGGCATGATGTTCCTTAAGGAACAGTTCTGTACCTTTGTAAAAGTTGTACCTTATATGGTACAGAAAAGACTTCTTATGATACTGTTCTGTACCTTTTATGGTACAATTGAAAGGAAGGTACACAATTGTTCTCATAAAAAAGGTACATAAGTGTTGGACAATTCATTCGTTCATTTTCTTTTCAGCTTAGTCCCTTTATTAATCTGGGGTCGCCACAGCGGAATGAACCGCCAACCTATCCAGCATATGTTTTACGCAGCGGATGCCCTTCCAGCTGCAACCCATCACTGGGAAACATCCATATACACTCATTCACACACATACACTACTGACAATTTAGCTTACCTTCACCTATACCGCATGTCTTTGGATTGTGAGAACATGCAAACTCCACACAGAAATGCCAACTGACCCAGCCGAGGCTCGAACCAGCGACCTTCTTGCTGTGAGGCGATCATGCTACCCACTGCACCACCGTGAAGCCCAGTGTTGGACAACTCCTTCTTTAATACAATATCTATGAAAATAAATATTACTGGAAAGGCAAAGTGATTTTATGAATAATTTCCATATTAAAACATGAATCATCATTTTTTAAAAAGCAGGTGTTTAAAGAAACTCAAAAACATTAATTATTAAGTTCTATAATACATTCTTTTCCCAGTGATGGGTTGCAGCTGGAAGGGCATCCGCTGCGTAAAACATATGCTGGATAAGTTGGCGGTTCATTCCGCTGTGGCGACCCCAGATTAAAAAGGCACTAAGCCGAAAAGAAAATGAATGAATAAATACATTCTATAATAAGTTCTATTGTAAACTAAACATTTAAGGCAATTTTAATAAACATTTGGTAAGCATTTTCTGATTAATACATTTTCATTATTGATATCCGACCTTTTGGCGTTTGCTTTCCACTACACACGTGAGCTGTGTTCATGCAGACATTTTAGTATTGTAAAACTAACAGTATTACTAGTATTGTAAACATTGTGCATATCTCGTTACTTTTGCATAATTCTATTTCTATTTTAAAATTAAGTAAATTAAATGAACTTTTAAGTGATTACAAAGGTATTGCGTGGAAAATTGGAGAAAAAAAAAAGTTTTATATTGTACATGGGAGATTGTACTCTGTTTTTGTGAAAAGTGTTGTGAAATGTTTAGCAAAAAATCTTTTGATTTATGTTAAAGTAATTTTTATTCATTATTGTAAATGGAAAAGGTGCATTTATACAAAAATAAACTTTTTTTTTTAAAGTTGTTTAAAAATGTATTTGATGTTTTATATTTACTGAAAATAAATTGACGCATTTTGAATATAGCAAAATGCCTTTAAATAGTTCTTGAAGGAACACGTTTGACACTGTTAAGGTACAAAGTGTCTTGTCACTGTAGTGGTACCTTCATGATTCAGATTTGTACTTATGATGAAAGTACAATATTGTATATGCAGGTTTTAAAAACCTTAAAAGATACATTTTGGTTTCCCATGGTACAAATCATGTCCTTAAATGTACAAACTGCAATAATACAAAATAGTTTCTTTGTCTTAAGGTACAATTCTGTCCCATAAAAAGGTACTGCCCTAATTGTTTCTTTGTCTTAAGGTATAATTCTGTCCCATAAAAGGGTACTGTCCCAATTGTTTCCTGGTCTTAAGGTACAATTCTGTCCCATAAAAAGGTACTGCCCCAGTGACAAGTGTTTGTACCTTCTTTGGTACAACATTGTAAAAAAAAATTCTGAGAGTGTGGGAAAGCATTAATAGACAAAGCAGCAGACCGACCACTTAACATAAAACATCTTTAAAATGTTTTGGTCATTCTAAACCTATAACCAACATCTGTCATTAAAATGGTTCGGTATTATTACCTCACAGAACTGTCTTGAGCCACCACACATTCACTGCGACGTTTGAGTCTTCTGAGCTTCATAATCAATTAAATTAATTTCAATTCAATAATCAATTCAATAATCAACAAAATGTCCAAAGAAAATTACTGTGAATGGGTACGTTTAATTTAATCATGACTCATTTAAACATTTAAATAATAAATAAAGGTTCTTTATTAGCATTAACGGTTCTATTAAAATGATAGTTCACTCAAAATGAAAAAAAAAAGACTCACCTTCAAGTTCCAAAACTTGTTCGAGTTTCTTTCTTCATCTCTGAAATACAAAAGAATCAAAGAGTCAAATAATAATAATTTAAAGATTGTTGGTAACTGCTGGAGCTGAAAAAAACATCATACATGTTTAGAACAAAAGAAAGGTGAGTAAATGCTAACAGAATTGACATTTTGTGGTGAGCTATCCCTTTAAGAACATCCTCGAAAACCTTAGACATGGTTCTTCTATGCAATCAATGGAAAAACAATAAAAGTAATAATGCTAGGTTGTTGTATCCTAAAGTTGGGCCAAATATGGACAAATCCAACTGTTGGGTTTAAAGGCGTCATTTAAATTTAACTTTAAAAACATTTGGGTTGTTTTTAAGTTGTTAATTTTTTTTAGAGTGTAACTGGCAATGTCATTTGTAAAAAGTAAATTACTTACTATTCGTTTCATGTGTTGAAATGTTTCTTGTACTTGAAGTTATTCTATTTGTCTGAAAATCTGTGTTGCTTTCAGAATAATGATAAAAAAAAAAACATTGTGTCCACACTACTATTTCAATAAAAAACTTAAATGGTAATTTTAACACTTTCTCTTTCTTCCTTGATGTTTGTCTGTATGTTTGATGATATGGAGACTTGAGCAGTTAGCTGAAGAGTGCTTCTGGATAAGTCCACCAGCATGAGTTTGATGGACATCTCTAAGATCTTTTCTCTTCTTCAACCCAAAGAGGATGAGGAGGAAGACACCAACTGCAGTCACGAACTGAATCAAGCTGTCTTTACAGATGACGACAAACTCCTTACTGAACTCTTGTCTCAGGAACAATACAGAAAGTGCATCAACAACCGCAGTGGTTGGGGGATCCCGGTCACTCCCTTGCGCACGGCGGCTGCTCAGGGTCACCTGCGCTGTCTGGACGTCCTCCTGGCTCACGGGGCAGAGGTCGACAGCCTGGATGTCAAAGCCCAAACGCCACTTTTCACAGCCGTCACTGGCAAACACGTAGATTGCGTTGTTGCTTTATTAAAAGCTGGCGCAGACCCTAATGGAAGCCCACATAACAACTGCTCCCCTGTGTTGACTGCGGCCAGAGAGGGTGACGTGGACATCCTGAAGGAGCTCCTTCAATATGGCGCCGATGTAGACGTCAAGCCCAAAATGCCAGACTGGGCCTTAAATGCCACGACCTGCCGAGGACCACTGTACATTTCAGCCGTTTATGGTCATCTGGAATGTTTCAAATTGTTGCTGCAGTTTGGAGCCAACCCAGACTACAACTGTACTGAGGAAAAGATGCTGGCCAGGATCAAGGAGCCTAAAACTGTTTTGGAGATGTGTCTAAAATACGGCTGTGGGCTGGAATACATTCAGTTGCTCATAGACTTTGGAGCAAATGTTTATCTACCCACTTTAGTTGGAGATAAAACCACCAGTGAGAATGAAGCAGTAGTGCTTCTGCTCAAAGAGAGAGGTAAGTCTCAAATACACTTATCTCATGTTATTTTTTTTAGACCTGTTTCAACATATAGTCATTCAAAAGACATATTTTACATTCACTTTTTTGCACTCAGGCTGCACTTAAAGGTCCCTTGAAATTTAACTAAAGTTTTTTAGATGTTAGTATTAGTGGGTTAGTCTTAAAGGAAACTCTGGATATCAAGACTGGTGTGGCTTAATATAATGTAAATGATGCCTCTTTGTGAAATATGTAGAAAAAAAAAACAACATGTTTACATTATTGCAAAAAATATACTGTGGTGCCAATGCTGCCACCATTGTTTTCTCCATCTGCTTCTATTGTAAAAGCAGCACAAATGGAGATAAAAAATAATGATATCATACCAATTTGTGCAGCTTTTGCTTGTAATTTACAGATGAACAACACTAAAAAGTGACGTGATGTATGTCTTCGCTGCTTTCCCAGTAATAATAAGAAGAGAAAAGGCTGAGAAGACGTCTAGTGACTTAAGTCTGCGTGAACCGGAAGTTGCTGAGACTTTTATTTCAGTATGTTGATGTACTTCCAACTGAAACGGAATATTGAGTAGGGGGCGGTGCTTTCTTTTGCACATCATTCACTCACAGCAAACTTAACGGTAGAGAGGGTATTAATATGCAGGTGCTATAGAAGCCCTCAGGTTAATGTCAACAGAAGCAAATGAGCAGACTTTCGTTGAAGATTACCACAACGAACACATTTTTTTTCAGTGGGTTAACTTGAACTGATTAATTATACACTTTGAGAATAACCACAAAATAAACATTGTAAATTTAGTTTTCAAGCTGACTTTAAGGCTTTTAGTGAACAGGTATACTGAAGGAGCGTACAGATGGAGACAGATATAAGCACAAGCTTAAACTAAATGCTGTCTTTATACACAAAGAGTCCAAACGCTCTCGGATATCAAGTGAAATTCGCACTAAAAATGACAGGATTTAATCATGCCAGCTCATCCTAGCTCATGCTAGCTTCACTGTGGTCAGTAAGTTCAGTATTTAATATAAACAAATGCACCATAACTTCCGTGTCTGACAGTAATAAACCCTAATCAGAAACGGTCCAGTTATGATCGATACAGCAGTGAAGACCGATATTGACAAGCATTGGCATGTTTATTGGCAACCGTTTCTTTTCAATGCCTTCTCTCAAGGTAAATTTTACTCGATATCTAAAAGCATTTCATGTTATAATATTACTCCTTGTGTGCAAAAAAAACGGTAATGAAAAGCAGCATCCATTTGGCTGAAAATTAAGTTCATCATATTATTATTTTTTATCCCAATTTGTGCTTTTACAATAGAAGCAGATGGAGCTCTAGAGGCAGAGCGCCCAAATTACATCATTGAAAACAATGGTGGCACCCATGGTCCAATGTAAAGGTGAATATTTTTTAATAACGTAAACATGAGGCGTTTATATTCTACTTCACAACGAGGCATCATTTCCATTACTTACATTACTTACATTACACTTCCACCTAAAAGGACCAACAATGTTTCTGACATCACCTCATACTTCAGTTTCTCATCAAATCTTCTGACCAATCAAACATTTTCCACCCACTTCAAGATGCTTCTCATTTGCTTTTCATGTGACGTGCTTAATCCCAACCACTCTCATTGGCAGAGATGTGATCAAAATTAAACGACACTGGCTGTTTTTTAAAAGGGGAGGAGTTACTATGTCCTGCCCTGTCTTCATGTCTCAGTCGAGATTGTCAAAATTCGGATAAAAAAATAAATAAATGCACATTTCAAAGCACTTCACCGGACCTTTAAATGTACTGATATTAATGTGTTTTTGCAAAATAACTGAATGCTGGAAAGAAGATATTACTAAAAATATATATTTTTAAGTCCAAAAGGAATAATTCCTAAGTGTAACTTCAGCAGTGTTTTACCAGCTTCAAGGATTTAGTGAAAACCACAGATTTTGCTTCCATGTTTGATAAACATAAAGATTTAGATTTTGTTCACTCAGTGTTTCTTTATCCACTGCCAACAATGCTCTGATTGCTTTTATAGAAAATTATGGTTAATAAAACAGCAAGCAATTTTGTGTTTAAAAACAGCTAATAGACGTCCAAACATAGATGTCTTCGTTAAAACAAGGCTAAATTTGCGCTGTGAGTGAAATAGACGTCTAGTCCAAAAATAGACTAGTTATCAAAAAGACTGATTAGACAGGTTATTCTTCACGTGTAATCAGTAATTCCTGTCTATTTGATTACTAGGCTATTTGTGAACTATATTGTTAGACGTCTATTTCACTGACAACCCAAATTTAGCCTTGTTACTTTTTGAATTGACCATACTGTATGCATGACATAAGGAATGTTGGAAATGTACCAGTGAAAGGTTGGTGTGACTATCCAACGCTTTCTCACAGCAATTCAAACATTTTGATAGTGTCTAATTCATATGAATTTGTATGATGTCATTCGTACAATTTAGTATGATTTGCTAATCCTCCGATGACGGTTGGGTTTGGTGCCTCCTTTTAAATATCGTACAATTTCCGTATGACTGAACCGAACCTATATGAATTCATACGAATTAGCCGCTAATGTAAGTAAATGCTTTAATGTAAGTTCATGCTTTAACAGCATTTAGCATTGAGCACTGAGGTCTGTCACATACATCTATAGAAAATACTGTGTTCATATTTTAAAGACACAGCAGATCTTTATCACAGAGAGTGTTTTTATGTCAAAAATAGTCATAATGATACCAAAGCAGTACTTCCCCCTAAGTCTCATCAGCAAATCAATGATGGATCTGCTTTGGTTTGATGTGATTTGCTTCCTGGTGTTTTTAGATGTACAAAAATAAACGGTTTTGTAGCACAAACAAGAAATTTAAAATAAATAAATAAATTTCTTTGAAAGTAAGAGCTTCTATCTGGAGTAAAAATGTCATAAAATTACATTCATTCATTCATTCATTCATTCATTTTCTTTTCAGCTTAGTCTCTTTATTAATCTGGGGTCGACACAGCGGAATGAACCGCCAATTTATCCAGCATATGTTTTATGCAGCGGATGCCCTTCCAGCTGCAACCCATCACTGGGAAACATCCACACATACCCATTTACACTCATACACTACGGACAATTTAGCTTACCTAATTCACCTATACTGCATGTCTTTGGACTTGTGGGGAAAACCGGAGCACCCGGAGGAAACCCACGCAAACACTGGGAGAACATGCAAACTCCACACAGAAATGCCAACTGACCCAGCCGGGGCTCGAACCAGCGACCTTCTTGCTGTGAGGCGATCGTGCTACCCACTGCGCCACCGTGCTGCCATGAAATTACACATAATTTACATTACCAATCAAAATTCAGGTTCCTTTGAAGTCCGCGTGAAAACAAAAATTACAATGTTTATTTTGCTAGCTTGCATTGTTATTCTCAAAGTGAATAATTAATTCATGCCAGTTAATCCACTGAAAAAAAAAGTTTGTTTAGGTAACCTACAATCACAGTCTGACCATCTCCTTCCATGTTTGGAGAGGCGGTCCTTCTGTTGACGTCAACCTGAGGGCTTCCATAGCAGCTGTACATCAATAATTCCTAATGTTGGTTTGCTATGAGAGAATTATGAGCAAAAAGAAAGCCCTGCTACCTACTCAGCAACTTCCAGTTCACATTGAATGTGTCTGCTTTTTTAGACTGTTTCTTAGCCAATCTTTTTCCTATTTCCAATTGACAAAATTTTAATTTACGCATTTTGAAAACGATTGTTAATGCATGTGTTTTTTAGGAAGAAACACATGGTTTTTGCACAAATATACACTCGAAAACTGACTTCTGCTGTTTGTTCAAACTACTTATTTAAAAATGAGCTGAAACAACACAATTCTTGAGGTTATTTTGGGACAACTTAATTGTTTTATGTTCAATCTACTTAAATTTGAAAAAATAAATAAGCTAACGGGCTGCACGGTGGCATTTCTGTACGGAGTTTGCATGTTCTCCTCGTATTCGCGTGGGTTTCCTCTGGGTGCTCCGGTTTCCCCCACAGTCCAAAGACATGCGCTATAGGTGAATGGGATAAACTAAATTGGCTATACTGTATGAGTGCATGTGTGAATGTGAGAGTGTAAATGTTGTTCACCAGTGAAATGGTGTTCACCAGTACTGGGTTGCAGCTGGAAGGGCATCCGCAGCGTAAAACATATGCTAGAATAGTTGGTGATTCATTCCGCTGTGGCGACCCCTGATAAATAAGGGACTAAGCCGAATGAAAATGAATGAATGAATGAATGAATAAGTTAACTTAATTTCTTCATGCTGTCTTAACACAAATCGAGTCAGTGGAACCCAGAATTTTAACAGTGTAACACAATGCTCTACCAATTAAACTACACACATCACAAATTCTACTGTATGTAGATAAAAGGGCACAATGCATTATGTCCTACCCATGGTAAAGGCACTCTTTTAGTTTATTTCAAGAAAGTGTCACATGACTGGTTGTGCATATTCATTCATTCATTCATTTTCATTTCGGCTTAGTCCCTTTATTAGTCTGGGGTCGCCACAGCGGAATGAACCGCCAACTTATCCAGCATATGTTTTACGCAGCGGATGCCCTTCCAGCTGCAACCCATCTCTGGGAAACATCCATACACACCCATTCACACTCATACACTACGGACAATTTTTTTAGCTTACCCAATTCACCTATACCGCATGTCTTTGGACTTGTGGGGGAAACCGGAGCACCCGGAGGAAACCCACGCCAACACAGGGAGAACATGCAAACTCCACACAGAAACGCCAACTGGCGAGGCTTGAACCAGCGACCAGCGACCTTCTTGCTGTGAGGCGAACGTGCTACCCACTGCGCCACTGTGAGGCCCGTTGTGCATATTGGAAAACAAATTTAATTTGTAGAAAACAGCTTACTTCTGCAATGAAATATAATGGCCATCTTTTTTAGCAAGAAACAAACGACTAATAATAAGTACCTCATTAAATATCAAATGCATTTAAACTCCCATCCCTCAAATTTCAGTTGCCATGGTTTAAGATTTGCAGCATTTAGCAGTGTAGTATAGTAACCACTGAATCTATAAGGGATGCACAATAAAACAGCTTTAGAAATATGTCTGTGTATGTGTGTATGAGTGTAAGGAACAAATGTCCCCCCATATTTTGTAAATCATGACAAATTTGACATTTTATTTGGCCCCACAAGTGATAACAGCTTATAAATCATACTAAATGATGTTTTGTAAAATGCAGGAATTTTCTTTGAGGGTTATGTCTGAAGGTAGAGTCAGTGTTCAGGGATAGAAAATATGATCTCATAAAAATCATTATGCCTAAGGAAAGTTATCCTAAAGATACAAAAACAAGTGTGTGTGTGAGTGTGTGCCTATTAGGCTTATGAAGGTATTCCATTTTCTTGTTGCAATTAATTGCTGAAGCTTTTATCCCAATATAGAGTATTATTACGATATTGTACGGTATTGGCAAAAATATTACTTTAACAGGTATAATAACCAAAAATTGTAAATAAAATAACCCCCAAAAAGTGTATTGCTTTACATGTTCAGAGTAAATAAATGTTTCAACCAAATTAAATTGCAATTAGAATTTCATTCCAATGAGTACAATAGGTAACACTTTACATTAAAGTCTCATTAGTCAACATTAGGTAATGGATTAAAATTGACAGTGCGAAGATTTATTACAGATAGTATACTAGTTTTTAAAAATACAACAGGTTTTTTTGTCATTAACTGTATTGGGTGAGGGTACAACAGAGTTGAGGATCCAAATGCATTTTATTAAGAGTTGTCAGGCAGGCAAAGGTCGGGACAGGCGGCAAAACAACATAAAACAATAAACAAAGCAAAGATCCAAAACACAAAAGGCAAGAACAAAGAAACTCTTTGAATTGCTCACTTACAGCTTACAAGACTCAGCAACAACGTGTGTGTTTATAGTCCATCTGATTAGTCCATCATGAGTTTCCAGTTGTATGTGTAATCAGGGGAAATCAGAAACTGGTGTGTGTGAGCTGCATAATGGGAGTTGTAGTTCATTCAATTGGCAGATGTGTAGTTCTTCAGCATTCTGCACAGGCTAGATCGATGGTGATCGTGACATTAACTCCATTTATTAATAGTCTACGACTAGTAATCAGATTACAGCAGTAATTTTAATGTGTTACCAGGGATCATACATACACTAGTTCCATAAATAGTCACAGAATTTCAGCCTGATCTCACAAGGAAACATAAGTATTTTACGTTTTGTCAGTTTAATGGCTTATTCGTACAAATTCGTATGAATTCAGTCGCATGAAAATGCATGATTTTTAAAAGGAGCCCTGGCACCAAACCACGCCCCTAAACCCAACCGTTATTGGTGGATGAGCAATTCGTACTAAAATGTACAAATGAGATCGTACAAATTTATATGAATTAGCCACTAAATCAAAAGGTTACGAATTGCCGTGAGATTGTGTTGCAGAATTTTATATCAAAATTTCATATATTCATTCATTCATTTTCTTTTCGGCTTAGTCCCTTTATTAATCTGGGGTCACCACAGCGGAATGAACCGCCAACTTATCCAGCATATGTTTTACGCAGCGGATGACCTTCCAGCTGCAACCCATCACTGGGAAAAATATTTCATATATATGTGAAAATATTAATGTTTGAACTATTAAGATAATTAACCTATTGCCTTAAAGCATTTGGCACTGGTATAAACACCACTGCAAATACAATGCAAATATTCATAAATAGCATTCTAAAAGTGTAAATAATAATAATAACAACAACAACAAAAAATCACTATTTTGAAGTGCCCACAATATCAAAATTGTATGTTCATTATGACAATATATTGAATATAGACATATGTCTAGTGTGTTTGTATGTGTGTTTCAATGTGATTGTAACATCAAATTCTCTCTATACGCAGTTTGTCCAAAAACACTGATGTCTCAGGTGCGACTTTCTCTATGGAAATTCCTTCCCGAGGAGAACAAAATGTCCTCCATAGACTGTCTGGACATTCCCCAAATACTGAAGGACTATTTGAACCACACGTGTTGATTTTACTGCGTTTTCACTTCCGA
This sequence comes from Danio choprae, assembly GCA_903798125.1. NCBI lineage: Eukaryota > Metazoa > Chordata > Actinopteri > Cypriniformes > Danionidae > Danio > Danio choprae. Next base: position 3,468,678 of record CAIGQW010054354.1, read on the forward strand.
CGTGGAACTGAAGAATTTGACTAATATCATGTTCTCTTTTTGTAAGATTTGTAATAATTTCTGTATTTTAAATGCTACAGATAATGTAGCTTCGAATTGAATGTTTTTTATTATTTATAATAAAATATTTATGAATATGTGGTAAATGCTGCAAATGCGTTGTGTTTCAGACTGGCTGTTCATACAGTGGGTTATGTTCTTCTTTGGTTGTTGCCATTATTGCAGATGTTTGCAACTTTATTACTGACTTGTGGTCATTGACCATTGTCAATGATTTCTGCTGCGTGTTTGAACCAGCTATTTAAGGGCTTCCAAATTACCTGCAAACTACTGTAATTCTGGCTGGCGACAGGATTGAGGTAAAGTTGGTTTTATTCGCACATTCATTCAGTGACAACTTGTGACATGCTCCCTACATCGTTTACCATGGTACTTTGACCTCAAAACAACATTAGCACTATTTATTTGACTGTGAACAATGTTGTACTTTGATAGTCATTGGCTGCTAATGTGAGTTCATTATTTAGAATTTGCAAAGAATACTTTTCTGAAAATGAAATCATTAATATTATTAAAGAGAAAGTATGAATGTGTGAATATAAAACCAACTTTACCTCAATGGTGACAGGTGTGTTTCAGCCACATGTAAACTGTGAAGGACTTAAGGAGCCGAGTTTGATAGCACTGGGCTACACTGATTTGGTCAAAATAAATGATGCCATGCTTCAAAACATCCCTTCCTTTACTTTTTTTTTTTAATTCATTTTGTTCTATCCACCTTTTTCCTAAGCCCCATGACGCTTATGGAACTTCTGTTAAAAACTGTACTTAGTTAAACAAAATGCATACATTACAAATAAATATCAGCAATTGTCCATCGAGTGTTTCCCACAGTTTCCCATACTGTATATATGTGTGTTTACCTGTTCTCTGAACTTAAACAGTACGTTTATCCTGTGAGGTGCTTGTGGAGCTGGAGAAACAGTTTCCCAGCAACGGCTGTAAACAGAGCAGCCCTGCACTCAACGCTAACATTAACAGTTACTTCAGTTCAAATTAAAATGACATCGAAACTTTCGGTAGACCGCCGGTTCCCTTCAAGGATACATTTATGAACAAATTTCCCGCACCGGATTCTGAATAAGAACATAATGAATGATTTGATAGTGTTCGTGCTAATTCCAGTACTCACCGGGCTGCTAAAGCGCCTCGCCTATAGCTCGACATCTTTTTATTCTTTCATGATAGTCCCTCACATACACATACAGGTAAGCGTACTGTTGCCAAAACCCCATAAAGCTCTCATCCATTTCCTTTTCACCTAACAGCACGGTCCTCTTTCTTTCGTTTTTGCCATTTTTAAAGGCTGTGTACTGAAGAAATGATGTGCTCCTATTGGTCAACATCACACATGTGACGGAACCACTGATATAATACTGGATAATAGCTGGATTGCTTAATTTACCGTTACATGCTATTAATTTTTCAATTTATTTATTTTCATACACCTAAACTATTGTAATTTACTTACCCCTTCCTTTGCTTGTTTCGTTATGTTTTCTCTCTGTAAAAATGCAGTTAATAACTTGTATTTTCCTTCTTTTATATTGATATCCTGATTCTGTTTGGATTTTTTCATTCATTCATTTATTTTAGTCCGTTTATTAATCTGGGGTGGCCACAGCGGAATGAACCGCCAACTTATCCAGCATATGTTTTACGCAGCGGATGCCCTTCCAGCTGCAACCTATCACTGGGAAACACCCATACACTCTCATTCACACACATATACTACGGACAATTTAGCTTACCCAAATCACCATGTCTTTGGACTTGTGGGGGAAACCTGAGCACCTTAAGGAAACCCACTCAAACACGGGGAGAACATGCAAACTCCACACAAAAATGCCAACTGACCCAGCCGAGGCTCGAACTAGCGACCTTCTTGCTGAGGGCAGGGGCAGCAATTTGGTTTTATAGCACATTATTAGATCCTATTGTGCATTATAATGAAGAGACATTCAAAGAGATAGTTCACCCAAAAAGTGAAAATTCTCAATGTTTTTAAAATTTACTCACCCTTTACTTGTTTTAAACCTTTATTAAACCTTTATGAGTTTTTTTTAAAACACAAAACAAGAAAGCTGGAAAACTGTTAAGTATTTTTCTGTAACCTGTTTGTTTTTCCTACTTACAGTATAGCCTACAGCTTTCAGATGTAAACAAATGTCTTGTTAGGCAATGTTTTCTCATTAAAAACCTTACAGTTTTCTGACTCAATAGGGAATACCAATGTGGCTTCACTTTTTATGACAAAACCCATCGCGGACTGGGGAAAAAAAATCATGCTAGACTTTCTACGCTGATTGTTATGAAGCGTCACAGACATGGCATCGGTTATGCTGAATGACACGATACACAGGAGAGGAAACATTTGAATCCTGCATCCCGATGGCCATATGTCTGCTGCTATGGACCATTTAAGTCACCATTATCTTAAATCCTTGGAATTTTTTAATATTTAGATTTTTTTTTATAAAACCTATGTATATTTATATGTATTAATGTATGTATTATATCATCTTGGCGATGCAGTGGCATTTCTGTGTGGAGTTTGCATGTTCTCCATGTTCGTGTGGGTTTCCTCCGGGTGCTCCGGTTTCCCCCACAGTCCAAAGACATGCGGTATAGGTGAATTGGGTAAGCTAAATTGGCCGTGGTGTATGAGTGTGTGTGTGTGTGTGAATGAGTGAGTGTGTATGGATGTTTCCCAGAGATGGGTTGCGGCTGGAAGGGCATCCGCTGCATAAAAACCTTTGCTGGATAAGTTGGCGGTTCAATTCGCTGTGGCGACCCTAGATTAATAAAGGGACTAAGCCGAAAAGAAAATGAATGAATTATATAATCTTTGCATCAAATTACAAAAAACAAATGACCACTTATGCTAAGTATTTAATGGCGTCTATGGGCAGAACAGTAAATTTGATATTGTTGTGCTTTCTGGCTGCAAGTATCAGTCTCACACATTTTTTCCCCTTTTCTGAAAGTCTTTATAACACCATTGTGGAGTTTTTCTTTTATTTTTTCAGCAAATAGGATTGTAAAAAAAAAAAAGTACTCTCCCATTCAATGCGCTCTAAGTTAACACAACTATGATGATTTCTGCTGCTGAGAAACCCGGAAATGTGAGAAGGGTCTATTACAGTTCTGCTAAACTGATCTTGAGCTGAGCACAGCTGGAACTGAACTCTGCAGGGGTGCATGCGGTTGCAAACAGTCACTGCTTAACTATCATGGAAAAATGCACTGTTAGGCAAATGAAATATGTAGTGACAGCTGCTTCCAATACGTTGTCGCAGATCCATCATTTGAATGATGTTGGTAAAAAGCTTCTATAATAATGTTACACAGGGAATCAAATCAGGGCCGGTTTTACACATTTGTAGGCCCCAGGCAAAATTTATGCTGGAGGATAAAATGTTTATTTCATTTTGCATATATTAATTTAAATCAGTCCATTGGTTTACAAATTTATCTTAATATTTATGCAGTTTTTTGTTCAGTTCAAGTACTTATTATTGCGAACAACAAAATATATAATGTGTCTCTAATGTGTTAATTGTTACTGAAGCACTGTTTACATGGGATTAAGATCACAACTTTCTGCAATTATTAAAAAATGACTAAAGGTCAAGTAAAAGCATTTTAACCCCATGCTAATAGGGCTTAAGTGAAAGAATGAAGAGAACTGCAGAATGGGTAGTTAATTTCTTCATTAAACTGTGTGCTTGATTTATAAAATAAAAACAGGCCTATCAGTATTCAAGAAAACCACAATGAAGTATTATAGAATGGTATGTAAGTTTAGATATAAAGCAGTTTTACATTAAAAAGCTGTAGCCTGTTTTTTAATTCTATTACAAACTTTTCTCTCATCAGCTCCTGACCAATTTCTTTATTTTTATGCCCCCCAAAAGTCTAATATTGACATGTTTAAGAGGCTTATGCTTATTTAAAAAGAGACACAAACAGGCAAATGATCCACTGTCAAATGGTGCGGACAGAATGCTGGTCAGTTATTTTTTATATTACATTATAGTCAGTCACCAAAAAAAACAAAAAAAAACGAAGATAACTTATACGCTGGAGGGACTATGTCTCTCGGCTGGCCTGGGAACGCCTCGGGATCCCCCCGGAGGAGCTGGAGGAAGTGTCTGGGGAGAGGGAAGTCTGGGTTTCTCTCCTAAGACTGCTGCCCTCGCGACCCGGCCCCGGAAAAGCGGTAGAAAATGAATAAATGAATGAAAGAACTTATAACTGCCACAAATTGTTTGTGTGCCTGTTTAACTTGGTTTGCAGCCCAGATGGATGCATTTCATTCATTTCATTTCGGCTTAGTCCCTTCATTAATCTGGGGTCGCCACAGCGGAATCAACCACCAACCTATCCAGCATATGTTTTAGGCAGCGGATGTCCTTCCAGCCGCAACCCATCTCTGGGAAACATCCACACTCACCCATTCACACACATACACTAAGGACAATTTAGCCTACCCAATTCACCTGTACCGTGGACTTGTGGGGGAAACCGGAGCCCCCGGACGAAACCCACGCAAACACGGGAAGAACATGCAAACTCCACACAGAAATGCCAACTGACCCAGCCGAGGCTCAAACCAGTGACCTTCTTGCTGTGAGGCGATCGTGCTACTCACTGCGCCACCGTGCAGCCCTGGATGCATTTGCTTCAGCGCAGTCACAAGTGACAAAATGAAAGCTTGCAATAAAGCTTTGGCTTTTGTTTAATCCTCACTTTAATCCTCATTTCACTTTTAAATTAAAGAAACACTAATAAGGTGAGGTGGCACATTGGCTCAGTGGCTTACCATTGTTGCCTCACAGCAAGAAGGTCGCTGGTTCAAGTCCTGGCTGGGCCTGTGTGAAGTTTGAATGTTCTACCTGTGTTGGCATGGGTTTCCTCCGGGTGCTCCAGTTTTCCCCACAGTCCAAAGACATGCAGTATAAGTGAAATGAATAAACTAAATTGGCTGTAGTCTATGAGTGTGTGTAAATGTGGGAGTGTATGGGTGTTTCCCAGTACTGGGTTGTGGCTGGAAGGGCATCTGCTGCATAAAAGATATGCCGGAATAGTTGGCTGTTCATTCTGCTCTGGCAACCTCTGAAATAGAGACTAAGCCAAAGAAAAATTAATGAATAATAAGGTGAGTGATAATGCATTGATGTCTAATGAACAACAAGCGCAGGATTTTGTTGCTCGTCTTCAGTAGTGGAGTAGTGTAGGGATTTTACTGGCCATACTCTGACCTGACTATAAGTCAGAATGTGCTACCAGTAGCTCAATTTGTCATGTATCATCCACCCCCTAAACAGGGGTAGCGCATTTTGTCAGCTTCAAATGTCTATCAGAATGAACTTCCACATTAATAAACAATACAAAAACAGGGATAGCACATCTTGTAAGCTTTAATTGTCTAATAGAATTAACTATTTGAAATTTGTTTACTGATTATTACCTATTTAAGACCATTTGTTATACAGTTGAAGTAAGAGTTATTAGCCTTCCTGAATTATTAGCCTCCCTGCTTTTTTCCCCCAATTTCTGTAATGGAAAGATTTTTTCAACACATTTCTAAATATAAAAGTTGTAATAACACATTTCTAATAACTAATTTCTTTGATCTTTGCCATGATGACAATACATTCATTCATTCATTTTCTTTTCGGCTTAGTCCCTTTATTAATCTGGGGTCGCCACAGCGGAATGAACCGCCAACTTATCCAGCATATGTTTTACGCAGCGGATGCCCTTCCAGCCGCAACCCATCTCTGGGAAACATCCATACACACCCATCCACACTCATACACTACGGACAATTTAGCTTACCCAATTCACCTATACCGCATGTTTTTGGACTTGTGGGGGAAACCGGAGCACCCGGAGGAAACCCACGCCAACACAGGGAGAACATGCAAACTCCACACAGAAAGGCCAACTGACCGAGCCGAGGCTCGAACCAGCGATCAGCGACCTTCTTGCTGTGAGGCGAACGTGCTACCCACTGCGCCACTGTGAGGCCCGATGACAATACATTATATTTTATTAGGTGTTTTTTAAGGGCGGCGCGGTGGCACAGTGGGTAGCGCTGTTGCCTTTACAGCAAGAAAGTCGCTGGTTCGAGCCCCGGCTGGGTCAGTTGGCATTTCTGTGTGGAGTTTGCATGTTCTCCCTGTTTTTCGCGTAGGTTTCCTGCGGGTGCTCCGGTTTCCCCCACAGTCCAAAGACATGCGGTATAGGTGAATTGAGTAGGCTATATTGTCCGTAGTGTATGTGTGTGAATGAGTGTGTATGGGTGTTTCCCAGTGCCCCAAAAGGGCATCCGCTGCGGTAAACATATGCTGGATAAGTTGGCAGTTCATTCCCCTGTGGCGACCCCAGATTAATAAAGAGCCGAAAAGAAAATGAATGAATGAAGATACTACTGTAGTTTTCAGCTTAAAGCACAATTTAAAGGCTTAACTAGGTTAATTAGGCAAGTAAGGGTAACTAGGCAAGTCATTGTATAACAGTGGTTTGTCCTGTAGATGAGCTAATAATATTAACCTTAAAATGGGTTCAAAAATCATCATGACATGCAAACCTATATTTTCTGAATTTACAGTCCTTTTGGAAGAGAAGCAAAAAATATATAAATAAATAAACTTGCCTTCAGTTTAAGATTGAGGATATCAATATCAGGCCTCCTTCACGCTGTCCCATCAGAATATCTAAATGAGAAATTCTATAAGAACAGGCCAGCAAGCGCCCTGTATCTCTTTTCATAAACAGGCTGTATGAGAAAACTGTGTTTATCTTTATTCTGTATGAAAACTGAAATGTTGAAGTGTGTTGCTCATACTTTCGGCTTCAAATAACAAGATCCTTGAATTTGTGCAGACTGCAGAACTACACCATCCAAGGGCAGCATGTTTCAAGTATTGAAGTCTAGCAGCGCATTTCTTAGCTCTAGGAAGTTTTATGGAGGTGGAGGATGATGATGATGGCTCCGGGGCTTTAGTGAGCAAGGCTGTGACATCAACACATTGACTGTTAGAGCTTTTGCTGAACTCCTCAAGAAATTCAGCCGGCCAATCAGCAATGGTTTTACAACAATGGCAACATCACAAAAGTGACCAGAATAAAGCCCTGCAGTGAATGAGGCCTTGTACATTTGGAGGAAAGGTTATACAACCATTAATGTATAGGTAGTGTGTGATCATCTGGAGATTTTCACAGCTGGGTTTCCATCATTCTAGATGGAAACACATTCATTCATTCATTCATTTCCTTTGGCTTAGTCCCTTTACTCATCAGGGGTCGCCACAGCGGAATGAACCACCAATTTATCCAGCATATGTTGTACACAGCGAATGCCCTTCCAGCTGCAATCCAGTACTGGGAAACATCCATACACACTCCTACAATACGGCCAATTGTTTTTACCCAATTCACCAATAGCGAATATCTTTGGACTGTGAGGGAAACCGGAGCACCGGTAGAAAACCCACGTGAACACGGAGAGAATATGCAAACTCCACACAGAAATGCCGACTCAAACCAGTGACCTTCTTGCTGTGAGGCAACAGTGCTAGCCACCGTGTCACCCTATGGAAACACATTTGCTGAATAAACTCTAACATAGCAAACATTAGCTACACCCATGTGACTAATCGGCTGTATTAAGGAGTGTTAGCAATAAGTATCTATAATATATCGATATTCCATATGTACTGTATAAGGCTCAGTGTCATCTTAAAGGGCACCTATTATGCTAATAGCGTATTTAAGATGTAAAATAAATCTCTGATGTGTCTAGAGTGGGTTTGTGACGTTTCAGCTCAAAATACCTCACAAATAATGTTTTATAATTCTTTGAAACGCCCCTATTTAAACTTTGATCCAAATTGTGCCGTTTTGGTGGCTGTCGCTTTAAATTCAAATGAGATTGGGGTCCAAGCTCTCTTTTCAAAAGAGGGAGGAGCTACAAAAGCCTATGTGTCAGCGTAGCAGCAGATTCAAAACTCTAATGGCGGGTGGCTGCTTCTCACTCAGGGCTGTCTATGCTAATGATCATCCCTAATAGGCGAGGCTTTTCCCCTCTGATCACATGTACAAAGGGAGAATGTCAATCAAAGTGTTTCTGCAGTTTCTAATGAAGTGTGATTATAAAAAATTTGAATGAATGATTTTTTATCATTAGAGGCTGGCTGTTGCCACTCAACTGTGTTATAAATGTGATTTTTGCATAATAGGTCCCCTTTAATGCTTTTAGAGGGCATTCATCAAAAATTCAGCATTTCTTCTTCTGTGCACGAAATCTTTTATAGCAATTGTAAGCTGCACTGATAGGACATTTATATCTTGCCTAGTCATTACTGCAGTCTGGTCTCCATTAGGCTTGCCTTGTTTACTGTTGATTACTAAGTTGCCAGTCAGCCACTCTAACGTCACTGCAAAAAATAATTGTCGTACTTAGAGTTATTGTTTTCTTGTTTCTAGTATAAATATCAAAAAATTCTTAAATCAAGAAACATTTTTTTGCTTGTCTATTTTATTGTTTTCAGAAATAATGTGTCAAAATTAAAGGGACAGTTCACACTTAAATGAAAATTCTGTCATCATTTACTCACCCTTCACTTGTTTAAAACCTTTGTTACATTCTTCATTCATTCATTCATTCATTTTCCTTCAGCTTAGTCCCTTTATTCATCAGAGGTCACCACTGTGGAATGAACTGCCAACTAATCCAGCATATGTTTTACAACCCAGTACTGGGAAACATCAATACACACTCATTTACACGCATACACTACGGCCAATTTAGTTTATTCAATTCACCTATAGCCCATGTCTTTGGACTGTGGGGAAAACCGGAGCACCCGGAGGAAACCCATGCGAACACAGGGAGAACATGCTACCTCCACACAGCCAAATGCCAACTGACCCAGCCAGGGCAGAACCAGCGACCTTCTTGCTGTGAGACGATTGTGCTACCCACTGCGCCACCAAGTTGCCCAAAGTGTTTCACAATTTGACAATAAAATGAATACAATAAACGTAATAAAAATCACAGAACAGCACACAGATTTTAAAACAAATAAAGTGGCCTTCACAACAGCTTCTTCTTTGTCTTTAAAGGATGCATTTTTAACATAGTTTAAGTTAGCAGATCTAATTCTAATTCGACAGTTTAGGTCATGAAAAGTCCTTTTCACCCCTTGGTTTGTATTTTGACTTACACAAACACAAAGGTGTTCATTCTTAGACCTAAAAGATCTTGTAGGAGTGTAGACTACCACCAAACTTGACAAATACCCAGGGGCTAGATTATGAAAGGCTTTAAAAAAAAATATAAGAGCCTTATAAATAATTCTATGTCTTATCGGCAGCCAGTTTAGTGAAGCAAGTAATAGAGCAGCTGACTTGTGTTTTTTAGCCGACTTAATCATACTCACCGCTGCATTCTGGATTTTCAGAAGATGCCCTAGAGCACCAGAATCAACTCCAAAGTAAAGGAGTTACGATAATCCATTTGAGTAAAAACAATAGCTTTCTCCAAGTCAGTAGCGGATAAAAAAGGTTTCATCTTCGCTAACAGACATACTGTAGGTGAAAGATCTGAAAAACTGCATTTGTTTGTCTATCCATCTGTAAATCACTATCCAAAATCGAGCTTTCGCATTGGTTTTAATGAAACCAACCAGGGAGAGTTAATTTAAGCAATGAACAACTTATTGTTTTTTGGGGGGCTGAAAACAATTGCCTCTTCTTTTTTTTCCCTTTAAGCAACAAAAATGTAAAGCCATCTAGGTCCATCATGCTTCTAATGCTTTCATAGAATCTGAGTTTGATTCTCTTACAGATGAATAAATCTAAGTATCATCAGCATAGCACTATACTTCATGTTTACAAAAAAATTGCCCCGAAAGGTAACATACAGTATAAAGAGAAAACAACAATGGTGCCAAAATCGACCCTTGTGGAAAACCCCAGGGAAGATGCAATCTTGAAGAATTATAATTAAGCTCTCACTGAACAAGATCTATCTAAAAGATACAATTCAGACACTGCCTATAGGCTGCCCTAATGTTCCAGATGCTCAATTGAAATTTTGTGCTCCACCATTTTGAAAGCCGCACTAAGATCAAGCAGAACCCTTTAACCATTGTCTGTAGATATTAATTACTTTACAAATTACTAATACAAATTACTTTTAGCACTTTAACCAACCAACACAACCAGTTTGAAAAGGCTCCCACATTGCATTTAAGTAATATCCAGTATATTTAATATATCCAACTAAATGCCCTGACTGAGGTAGTTGTTAATTAATACAGCATAAAGTGAGAAAATAAAAAGTGAGGCAGCACAACGTCATCTTTAGATGAAGAATGAAGAAGGTTTAAGTTGCATCCCAATGGCCACCAAAACCGGAAGCATACTAGGATAAAATTATGTCATTGCTAAATTCTGTCTATAAGCCAGGTTAATGGAAGAAGTAAATTGAAATGTCAGTATCAACCAGACAAGAAACTCTTTAAACGTAACAATTTAAAGCATTAGTACACCCAAAAGTGAAAATTCTGTTATTACTGTAATTACTCATTCTGTCCTCTGAGACCTTTGGTCATCTTCAGAACTCAAATTAAGATTTATTTTAGATGAAATCCAATAACTCTCTCATCCTCCATAGACAGCAATGGTTCAGAGACTTGTTGGTTCAACTATAATCATACGAAACTAGAACATTTCTGTGTCACTTGTCACAAACATGTTTGAATTTATTTTTTCTGTTGAACACAAAATAAGTTATTTGGAAAAATGCTGAAAATATGTAACCATTTACTACCATATTTGTTTTTCGTGTCAGTGGTTACAGGTTTATAATTTTTTTTTTTTATAATAACAGAAAAAAGCTGAACTCACTTTGGAACCACTTGAGGGAGAGTAAATAAATAGTGAGTAAACTTTTCTTGCCCCCCATAACATAATTTGGGGCCAAAGATGTGCTGTACAGTAGTCTGCTCTGTGTGAAAGTTATGATCTTAGGAAGACAGTCTTTGGTGATACATCTCACATTTTGTATTTTGAATTTGAACAGCTTCTCTCAAGCAGACGGTCTAGAGTGACAAAATGGAGGACTGATATAGCTTCCAGACTACAAATGCAGTTAATGGTAAACAATTATTTGAAACAAAGAAATTACAGGTGAACTGTATATTTTTATATGTGATTTTAATACGGAACGTGATACCAGATTGTGCTTGAGTAGGGTGTGACAATTTTTATTATGTTTTTTTTTTTTTGTTGTTGTTGCTGTTTTTGTCATGATTATATGTAAACTGAGGTAAATGCTGTATAAATTGCCGTATAAAGAGACCTCGGAGACCTCTGGTGGCTGTTTTGAGATGAACTCTGCTTGGTTATTCTAACTTTTTTCAGTTCAAACCTACCAGAGTTTTTCTCAAAATAGCCACCAGAGGTCTCTGTTACCTCAGTAGTGACACTTTCCGCACTCACACTAGCGTATATATATAGTGTGCAGTGAAAAAACACTACAACATCGCTCAGTTTTTACTAAAATTGCCAGTAATTGTTAGAAACCAAATGAATTAAACATTTAGGTTGTAAAGTAGGTAAGAAATTAAATATTGTTTCACTCTCCAGTAATTTATCTGTAATTTCATTCATTCATTTTCTTTTCAGTTTAGTCCCTTTATTAATCTGGGGTCTTCACAGCTGAATGAACCGCCAATTTATCCAGCATATGTATTACACAGCGGATGCCCTTCCAGCTCCAACCCATCTCTGGGAAACATCCACAGGAGCAGCCGGAGGAAACCCGCGCAAACACAGGGAGAACATGCAAATTCCACACAGAAATGGCAACTGACCCAGCTGAGGCTCGAACCAGCGGTTCATTCCGCTGTCGCGTAGCGTTCGTTTAAAAAATTAAATGCAGCCATACGAACATAATGGCCACATAATTCGTGGTCTCCAGAAATGTATTCAGAGGTACGTTTTCAGAATGAGCCTGTGTTGATAAAAGCCCACATTCCACTCAAAAAACACCCTTAGGACTGCAAGACACACACTGCCTAACATAATATATATTTTTTTAACTTAACTTATTTTGTTAGATTAGTTCCAGTTTTGACGATGCAGTGACGCAGTGGGTAGCACAATCGCCTCACAGCAAGAAGGTTGCTGGTTCGAGCCTCGGCTGGGTCAGGTGGCATTTCTATGTGGAGTTTGCATGTTCTCCCCGTGTTAGCGTGGGTTTCCTCCGGGTGCTCCGTTTTCTCCCACAATCCCAAAGACATGCGGTACAGGTGAATTGGGTAGGCTAAAATTGTCTGTAGTGAATGGGTGTGTATGAATATTTCCCAGTGATGGATTGCGGCTGGAAGGGCATCCGCTGTGTAAAACATATGCTGGATAAGTTGGCGGTTCATTCCGCTGTCGCGACCCCAGATTAATAAAGGGACTAAGCATATGTTTTACGCAGCGGATGCCCTTCCAGCTGCAACCCATCACTGGGAAACACCCACACACACTCATTCACACACATTCACTACGGACAATTTAGCTTACCCAATTCACCTGTACCGCATCTCTTTGGACTTGTGGGGGAAACCAGAGCACCTGGAGGAAACCCATGGGGAGAACAAACAAACTCCACACTGAAATGCCACCTGACCCAGCCGAGGCTCGAACCAGCAACCTTCTTGCTGTGAGGTGATCGTGCTACCCACTGCGCCACCGTGCAGCCCTAGCACAGATCAGTTATAGATAAATGTATTAATTTTAGCACAGATAAAGAGCCTAATTTAGCTTTGAATTCCTAAAACAACGAAAGTGGTGCTTTAGAATAAGAGCGAGAGAGAGCAGGAAATGGAATGGCATTACAGAACAACATAACCACCCATTACAACAATAAACAATACAAATTGTATCCTGCTACAAAACGCTAATAATAGTCCTTTGTTTACTTACATTAGAATCTCATACGTCTCACATCATGAAATGAAACGGCTGATTAAAGATTCAGTTCAGTTTGATTAAAGGAGGTTCAGTTTGGTTCGTTACAGCAAAGTGACACACAAGTAAAGTTTTGGGCATCCTTTGTAATATATGAATGAATGCAAATGTTTTAGCAAGAAAACAGATTAAGATGATGACCCTTTAGAAAAAGGCTAATTTCAAATAATATTAAAGAACACAGTGGCTCAGTGGTTAGCACTGTCACCTCACAGCAAGAAGGTCGCTGGTTCGAGTCCCAGCTTGGTCAGTTGGCATTTCTATGTGGAGTTTGCATGTTCTCCTCGTGTTCGCGTGGGTTTCTTCCGGGTGCTCCGGTTTCACCCACAGTCCAAAGACAAGTGGTATAGGTCAACTGAATAAACTAAATTGGCCGTAGTGTATGAGTGTGTATGGATGTTTCCCAGTACTGGGTTGCAGCTGAAAGGGCTGTGTAAAACATGCTGATAAGTATATGATGAATAAAGGGACTATGCAGAAGGAAAATTATTGAATGAATGAACTAACAAACAATATATTTTTTGTGACATAAGCATTAATATTTGTTACAATAGTTTAACAGTCCAGTGAAATTAAAATAAAGGTTTTTGTAGATGTTAATATCTGTATTTATTGTAACAGTTTCAAGGGATCCCTGAAAATATCTAGATTAAAAAAGAAAATATAATTAATAAAATAATTAATTAATGAAACAATTACAATTAGGGCAGCATGGTGGCGCAGTGGGTAGCACAATCGCCTCACAGCAAGAAGGTCGCTGGTTCGAGCCCCGGCTGGGTCAGTTGGCGTTTCTGTGTGGAGTTTGCATGTTCTCCCCGTGTTTATGTGGGTTTCCTCCGGGTGCTCCAGTTTCTCCCACAAGTCCAAAAACATGCAGTACAGGTGAATTGGGTAAGCTAAATTGTCCGTAGTGTATGTGTGTGAATGGGTGTGTGTGGATGTTTCCCAGTGATGGGTAAAACATATGCTGGATAAGTTGGCAGTTCATTTCACTGTGGCGACCCCAGATTAATAAAGGGACTAAGCTGAAAAGAAAATGAATGAATGAATTACAATTACACAGGTGTATTAAATTAAAATGTATTAAATAAAAAAATACACACAATAAAATAAATCAGTATGTTAACCAATAAATGCAACCTGTGAAAAGGGGACAAGTTTCTTTTTTCCTACTTTCTCTGAATCAATTTACAAACTGAGAAATGTTCCTTATATTGCCGTCTTGATTACAGCATAATTACTTTCATTAACTGCATGATTTGTATTATCTTAGAACTGTTCATTTCTGCCACAGGGACATCATTTTGACACAAGTCACCTCCTTATCATAACAATGTACTTATGTTCATTCATTCATTCATTTTCATTTCGGCTTAGTCCCTTTATTAATCTGGGGTCGCCACAGCGGAATGAACCGGCAACTTATCCAGCATATGTTTTACGCAGCGGATGCCCTTCCAGTTGCAACCCATCTCTGGGAAACATCCATACACACCCATTCACACTCATACACTACGGACAATTTAGCTTACCCAATTCACCTGTACCGCATGTCTTTGGACTTGTGGGAGAAACCGGAGCACCCGGAGGAAACCCACGCCAACACAGGGAGAACATGCAAACTCCACACAGAAACGTCAACTGACCCAGCCGAGGCTCGAACCAGCAACGTTCTTGCTGTGAGGCGAACGTGCTACCCACTGCGCCACTGTGAGGCCCCTGTACTTATGTTAGATAAGTCAATTTTAGCCATTTCCATATATTCTATTGATGTTCTTTTTATATATGTAATTTTAAAGGAACCCGAAGTTAATGTTATAAACGTATGTGCTTCTTAATATAATCACACGCTCAACTGCAGTTTTCAATCGTTTACTGGTTGGAGCGTATCAGTTGCAGGAATACTGTGCTGACAAAGAGTTTCAATAGGATTTTATCAACAAACTATTTAGATGAAGGATTAAAGACAATGCTTTATCATCAGTTTGTATACCTGTATAAATACTGCCCTTAAAGGAGCAATCAGAATGGAACCTCTTGTGTTTCTTCTGTATTGTTCCCTTGCTGCAAGAACATTAAATCTTTGATAATGAATCTTCCTGGGTCTTGGAATAATTTTTAATCTTGACAATTAACTTATACTAAATACTATAGTGATTTGAAATCATATAAATCATATAAATACTTAATTCTATTGTTGCTGTAGTAAAACAACAACTATAGTCATATAATTATAGTTTACTAAGGAATATTATACTACAATACATCACAGTTTAATAAAATCTTTAGTAAAAACTAAAATATACTACAGTATTTATTACAGTTTTTGGGTTCACGGTAGTTGATACAACATTATGCTGTAGCATTCATTAACGAAGCGTTGCAAATATTGTAATATAGAGTATAATACACTTTACTATTCATTCATTCATTTTCTTTTTCGGCTTAGTCCCTTTATTAATCTGGGGTCGCCACAGTGGAATGAACCGCCAACTTATCCAGCATATGTTTTACGCAGCGGATGCAAACCATCACTGGGAAACATCCATACACACTCATTTACACACATATACTGCGGACAATTTAGCTTACCCAATTCACCTGTACAGCATGTCTTTCGGCTGTGGGGGAAACCGGAGCACCCGGAGGAAACTCACGCGAACACGGGGACACCATGCAAACTGTACACAGAAATGCAGAGAAATGCCCCAGCCGAGGCTCGAACCAGCGACCTTCTTGCTGTGACCCACTGCGCCACCGTGACGCCCTACACTTTACTATGTTTCTAAAAGTAAATGTAAATGACTACAGTATCTTATAATGTACTAATGTAGAACTGTGCATTTTCAGTACAGCAATATGAATGAAAGAAATGTGGTAAATAAATTCCATACATTAAAGTATGTATTAACTTAAATATTGCACCCTTTAATTTTAATAATTTGTTAGTAAATGTTGACATTAAACTGTTTGTTCATGTTAACTTTAGCAAGAAGGTCGCTGGTTCGAGTCCTGTCTGGGTCAGTTGGCATTTCTGTGTGGAGTTTGCATGTTCTCCCCGTGTTCGCATGGGTTTCCTGACAATAATTTTGACAGTGCCTATTATTATCATCAGATTTGATCATATAAGTATTTTCCTAGTTTCATTTGTACTAATTATAGATTTAAAGGGTCTCATTCTACGTCATCGTACATAATTACTGGTAAAGCAATTTGAGGTTTAGCTCCAGCCAGTGTTTTTTGTTGTTGTTGAGCCTATGCGCTATCAAACCGTTGATCTGAACTGTGTCACAGGAAACCAAGGAAGAGGGCAATTGTTCTACAAGATAAAAAGTGATGACATCACACGAGGTGCTTTCTGCACAACATATTCAAATACAGATAATATAGAGCAAACGGCAAAGTGTTGGTTGAGAAACTGTTTTCAATTTTTTTATCTAGATAAAATATATATATATATATATATTGAATCTTATCTGTCTCACGATTTACCCCTTATCATCTGTCTGTATGTACAAATAAGAATGCAGCTTTTTCAGCACATTCACACAGGATTCATTCATTCATTCATTTTCATTTCGGCTTAGTCCCTTTATTAATCTGGGGTCGCCACAGCGGAATGAACCGCCAACTTATCCAGCATATGTTTTACGCAGCGGATGCCCTTCCAGCTGCAACCCATCTCTGGGAAACATCCATACACACCCATTCACACTCATACCCTACGGACAATTTAGCTTACCCAATTCACCTATACCGCATGTCTTTGGACTTGTGGGGGAAACCGGAGCACCCGGAGGAAACCCACGCCAACACAGGTAGAACATGCAAACTCCACACAGAAACGCCAACTGACCCAGCCGAGGCTCGAACCAGCGACTTCTTGCTGTGAGGCGAACGTGCTACCCACTGCGCCACTGTGAGGCCCCCTCACACAGGATTATGGGTAGTTTTTTTTGTAAAACATAATTTTTAAATAAAAATAGGCATATTTATATTGTTTAAAGGGGCCTCACAGTGGCGCAGTGGGTAGCATGATCGCCTCACAGCAAGAAGGTTGCTGGTTTGAGCCTCGGCTGGGTCAGTTGGGATTTCTGTGTGGAGTTTGCATGTTCTCCCTGTGTTGGCGTGGGTTTCCTCCGGGTGCTCCGGTTTCCCCCACAAGTCCAAAGACATGCAGTATAGGTGAATTGGGTAAGCTAAATTGTCCGTAGTGTATGTGTGTGAATGAGTGTGCGTGGATGTTTCCCAGTGATGGGTTGCAGCTGGAAGGGCATCCGCTGCGTAAAACATATGCTGGATAAGTTGGCGGTTCATTTCGCTGTGGCGACCCCAGATTAATAAAGGGACTAAGCCGAAAAGAAAATGAATGAATGAATGAATATTGTTTAAAGTTGACGTTTAAGAAAATATAAGGGGTCACCAACTTTTCAGTTTTCACCAACTGTACTGTAATTATGGTGTGACATAGCAAAAATTTATTAAAAAAAACCCTCTCAATAATATACAAATAGCACGAGAGGCATTTATCTTCATTGTTGCACGTGTATCTTAATATAGTGCATTTTATTTGATATGAAATTATAAATAGTATTTTTTCTCCATAATTTGTCAGATTTGACATTTTCAATAGGTGGTGTCACACCAAAGGACAACAACATTGATCCAAAAAAAAGTTAAATATGAGACAAAACTTAACAGGTGCATGTCATGGGCTTCACAGGGGGCTTCAGTCACACGATCTTGAATGGGGTTCTTCAACTGATTAAAGTTTTTTCTTATTTAAAATTAGCACATGAGGACATGGTTTACAGTGACAAATGTATCAAGTTTCTATGTTTTTTAGAAATACAGTGCTCAACATATATCAGTACACCCGTCACAAATCTCTCATTTAGATTCATATTTTCTATAAGAAGCTTTACAATATTATATTTGTGCATATACATTAGATCTGGAGCTAGTCTAACAAAATAACTTATGATGATGGTCCAACATTAGGACACATAAATTTATTCATTCATTCATTTTCCTTTGGCTTAGTCCCTTTATTCATCAGGGGTCGCCTGTCAGTGTTCGTCCGCGTCATCACCTGTTATTGTCACGTGCTTTC
>CAIGQW010054354.1:3501888-3524988 GCA_903798125.1 Danio choprae
GCCACGGGTTGCCTTGTTGGAAAATCGCATATTTCATTCATTCATTCAGATAGACTCTCAAAGCATGCGTCCGTGACCGAAATGCGACCTCCAGTGGACAGTAGCAGACTCCGAAAGGAGACGCAGATTCAGAGTTCCACATGAGGTTATTGTTTAGCAAATAATATAAATATTATGAGCATAAACGTTAGGTGAGCAGGTTACATTGTCACCCGGTGTCCTAACAACATGGTACATGATGAGATTTGCAGTGATAATCAATTTGGCTGTTTGCACCTGACTAACATGACAGAAGTTTAAATACAGCCATTCAGAAGCACAGAATATGCACTCACTCATGAAATGGTAAGGATTATAATCTAATTAATACATATTAAACCTCTTTAACATTATTAAATGTACATGCCGAATCACTATGTGTTGGTTTTGAGTCACAGTTCTAAAGTTAAATTTATTTTCAAGATCTGAGGTGATACTATCTGCTGCTGCTTTCAGTAGTATGGCAATAAATGTCACGTAAAATGTCATTCAAACTCCCATTGTTAGCATTTAACACTGAATAAAGCACATGAGGTGTACCTGAGGTGATCATTGCCAGTTTTCTGTTGTTCAGCTGCAAGAAATAGAAGCCGTTTCTAATATATTAAATCGAGGTGTTAGTAAGAACAAAAACTCCTTTTTTTTAATATGGAAAATATTCCTTCTATCTCGTGCCATCAGACCCTCGTTGGCCCTCAATCTGGCAACCTGCGTTTGCGTTTGTTTTGATCCAGGAATGCAATACCTAGTTCAACCACTGGGTGTCAAACTTACATACTGCACCTTTAAAGGGTTAGTTCACTTGAAAAATGAAAATTCTATCATTTTCTCACCCTGCATTTGTATATTAAAAAAAAGTTGTCTTTCTTCTGCTGAACACAAATGTTCACTGTAAAAAATGCTGGGTTCCACACAAGTTCTTCATGTTGTCCCAAAACAAATCGATTAAGTAAACTTATGTTCAGTGGATTGAACATAAACCAATTAAGTTGTCCCAAAAACCTAAAGAGATGTGTTGTTTCAACTCATTTTAAAGAAGTAGTTTAAACAAGCAGCAAACATCATTTTTCGAGTGTTGGTAACAGTTGACAGTATACTGACTTCCATGGTAGGGGTAAAAAAAAATACTATGGAAATAAAATGGGTCTGGTTAGCGACACACTTCAACAGAAAAAGTAAAGGGTATGGCAGAATTTTCGTTTTTGGGTAAACTATCTCTAATTGTAATCCTTGTAAACATAATCTGGCACAGTAATAATGATTTATAGTATATAGTTTCCATAGTATAAATTCATTCATTCATTTATTTTCTTTTCCAGCATATGTTTTACACAGCGGATGCCCTTCAAGCTGCAACCCAAACAAACATTCACACTCATAGACTACAGCCAATTTAGTTTCTTCAATTCAACTATACCACATGTCTTTAGACTGTGGGAGGAAACCCACACGAACACGGGGAGAACAAGCAAACTCCACACAGAAATGCCAACTGAACCATCTGGGACTCGAACCAGCAACCTTCTTGCTGTGAGGCAACAGTACTAACCACTGAGCCACCGTGTCGCCTCCATAGTATACAGTCGATACTAAACTATGCTATACTATAAAGTCTTCATAGTGGTTTATGGATTCTAAAAACTAGAGCTGTGTCCCAAGCACTGCATCCTTCGATGTCTGCATTCCAAGACCAAATGTGTCAGTAGCTGTGTTTACATTCCATTAGTATTCACATCGACAGCTCAATCGGGCTGAAAAGCACGTAAATACCTTAATCGATTTGAATGAAATTGGAAAGGGCAGTGAAAACCTTTTCTTAACCAAATCGAGAAGGCACGTAAACAAACGACTACACATATGCAGTGAGGTATAAAATAGCATAATTACATATGACAAGCTGTTGTTTTTGCGGAATGAAGTGTCTGTTGTCATGTTATTGTTAAAAGTGACCCTGGACCACAAAACCAGCCATATATGTGTGAGTATATATGTTTTGGGAATAACCAACAATACATTGTATAGCACAAATTACAAATTACAAGTTACAGAGTACAAATTAGTGATTTTTATTTTATGACAAAAATATAGACTATTAAAGGGATAGTTCACCCAAACATTTTAATTATGCCATCATTTACTCTCCCTTCACTTGATCCAAGCCTGTTTGTGTTTCTTTATTCTGTTGAACACAAACGAAGATGTTTGAAAGAAAGCTGGAAAGCTGTAACCACTGACTTCTATTGTGATTTTCCTACTATGAAAGTCAGTGGTTGCAGATTTGAGCTTTTTTTTTCAACATATTTGCCTTAGTGTTCAACAGAATAAAGAAACTCATAAAGGTTTGGAACCACATGAGGGAGAGTGATTCAATTTTAATTACTCTTTAAGTAAAAATCGGCTGCACGGTGGCACAGTGGGTAGCACGATCACCTCACAGCAAGAAGGTCGCTAGTTCGAGCCTTGGCTGGGTCAGTTGGCATTTCTGTGTGGAGTTTGCATGTTCTCCCCGTGTTGGCGTGGGTTTCCTCCGGGTGCTCCGGTTTCCCCCACAAGTCCAAAGACATGCGGTATAGGTGAATTGGGTAAGCTAAATTGTCCGTAGTGTATGTGTGTGAATGAGTGTGTGTGTGGATGTTTCCCAGTGATGGGTTGCAGCTGGAAGGGCATCCGCTGCGTAACACATATGTTGGATAAGTTGGCGATTCATTCCGCTGTGGCGACCCCAGATTAATAAAGGGACTAAGCCGAAAAGAAAATGAATGAATAAGTAAAAATCACCTTCTATGATAAATGTTGTAAGTTTTGTTCTGTAAATATATCAAAACCTATTGTTTTTGGTAATATGCACTGCTGAGAACTTAATTTGGTAATTCATTACTTTACATCTCTGATTTGTATTCACTCACATTGAAAGAATACTGTAACATACGGTATATGCACTCATTAGTGTTAACTTTAAAGGTGATTCTTTCAAATTCCAGGTTTTTAAATAGTTGTAGCTCAGCCAAATATTGCTCTACCCTAATAAACCATTCATCAAAGGAAATATTTATTAGCTTTCAGTGTATAAATGTGTATAAATCTCAATTTCTAAAAAATAACAATTAAGGTTTTGTGGTCCTGGGGCACAAATCACCTTCCACTCGCTTTATACTCTCATCCACAGACAGCTTGTTTTGTCCATTGAAGTGGGGAAATTTATTGCTTGATAAATATAAGCTGCAAGGCAAAAATCTGCATGTACGTGTCTTCTCCTAGATGTGAAATAAATGAATATAAACTAAGTAAATGTATATGAAGAATCAGAGTGATAATAAAGAGTATTTGCAAACAGCAAGAATATGTATATTTGTGCAGTGTACGCATGCCAAACTATCAATTCCAACCTAATCACTTTATTTAGTGTTCGTGTACGTTACGTTTGTATTAATTGATCAAAAATATTCACCAATTAGTTTTTTTAAGTGTCCATGTATCATACTCCTTGCAGCGGATGCCCTTTCAGCCACAACCCATCACTAGGAAACACCCATGCACACCCATTCACACACATACACTACGGCCAATTTAGCTTACCCAAATCACCTGTACCGCATGTCTTTGGACTTGTGGGGGAAACCGGAGCACCCAAAGGAAACCCACACGAACACGGGGACAACATGCAAACTCCACACAGAAATCCCAACTGACCCAGCTGTGGCTCGAACCAGCAACTTTCTTGCTGTGAGGCGATTGTGCTACCCACTGCGCCACCGCATCAACTATAATAAATCAGTTATTAGAAATTAGTTTTTTCCCGGTGGTGGGTTGCAGCTGGAAGGGCATCCGCTGCGTAAAACATGTGCTGGATAAGTTGGCAGTTTGTTCCGCTGTGGCGACCCCAGATCAATAATAGGGGGACTGAGCCGAAAAGAAAATAAATGAATGAATGAATGAATGAATTAGTTTTTAAAACTATTATGTTTAGAAATATGTTGAAAAATCTTCTCTTCGTTAAACAGAAATAGGGAAAAACATATATACAGGGGGGCTAATAATTCAGGAGGGCTAATAATCCTGACTTCAACTGTATATGATTCAACTCTCCAGCTTGTTAGTAGTGACTCCATGACCTGGGCTGCATTCCACTTTGCTTTTGGACATTCATGCATTTCCCCTCGGGGGAAACCCCACCGCCATTTTGTAGTGTGTTCTACTTCACAAAGTGGACAAGAGTATGGACAAACCCTCAATTTTGACACATTTGACATTTCTGATACACTTCAGGCAGCTACAATGTAAGATGCCTGTTCCTTCATAGCAGATTTTCCCTATATAGACTTACAGAATTCATAGAGAAAATATAATAAATCAGCTCAATAGTGGAATCAAAGTGATCAAACCTATACTATATTTTAGTTCAGCTATTCAGACAGGTTCTGCAAGTAAGCGTTTGTGAAAAAGTAAGCAATGACGTATATCCAAGTCCATGGGACGAAGGGAAGTTAACAAGGGAAGGGCATAAAAATGTGGAACGCAGCCCAGAAATACACAGGTCAGATAAGGGAGGCTGGTGTGCCTCAAGGAACGCACCGTCAGAACATTTTTTAGTTAAATCAAATGAACTTTTCTAGTCATCTAAACTTAAATCAATCAAAATGACAAAAAATATTAAGTTAAGCTTTTCGTACCTTAAAAAAAAATTGTTGAAACCTGATTAACTTATTAAAATGAGTTAAAGCAACATATAAACATTTGCTGTCTTGTTTTTTTGACGTAATTGTTCACATTGCAGGGTTGAGGACGTAACATGACGCTTTGTGTTTTATAATTATTACTAAAACTATTAGCTCATGTTAATGAATGTTAATGCATTCACTAACATTACTGATGAGCACATATTAATTTGAGTTAATAAAAATAATTGTGGTGGCACCGTGGTTCAGTGGTTAGCATTGTTGCCTCATAGCAAGAAGGTCACTGTTTTGAGTCCCGGCTGGGCCAGTTGGCATTTCTATGTGGAGTTTGCATGTTTTCCCCATGTTCACGTGGGGTTTTCTCCAGGTGCTTTCCCCACAGTCCAAAAATTTGCACTATAGGTGAATTGGGTAAACAAAATTGGCCATAGTGTGTGTATGAGTGTGTGTGTAAATGTGAGAGTGTATTGGTGTATCTCAGTACTGGGTTGCGGCTGGAAGGGCATCCGCTGCGTAAAACATATGCCAGAATAGTTGATGGTTCATTCCGCAGTGGCGACCCCTGATAAATAAGGCACTAAGCCAAAGAAAAATGAATGAATGAAATACTGCTTTCTTTTTAGTCAATTATCCCATTTCCGTCTTACATGTGTTTAATAGGCCAATAATTGAAACAGCAAGTTTTGACTTTGTACTGATTTGCCAGCACTGGCAGATCATGTATTAGAGAGTGAACTTCTTGGATTTATTGTTGGTTTTCTAACTTATGTTCTGCTAACGGCCTCACAGTGGCACAGTGGGTAGCACGTTCGCCTCGCAGCAAGAAGGTCGCTGGTTCGAGCCTCGGCTGGGTCAGTTGGCGTTTCTGTGTGGAGTTTGCATGTTCTCCCTGTGTTGGCGTGGGTTTCCTCCGGGTGCTCCGGTTTCCCCCACAAGTCCAAAGACATGCGGTACAGGTGAATTGGGTAGACTAAATTGTCCGTAGTGTATGAGTGTGAATGGGTGTGTATGGATGTTTCCCAGAGATGGGTTGCAGCTGGAAGGGCATCCGCTGCGTAAAACATATGCTGGATAAGTTGGCGGTTCATTCCGCTGTGGCGACCCCAGATTAATAAAGGGACTAAGCTGAAATGAAAATGAATGAATGAATGAATGTTCTGCTAACATATGAACCATGAACATTGAGACATGCATTAATTAAATACTTTTGCTCTTCTTGTTGCAACATCTGATGTTTTGCATGATTAATGATAAGAAGGAAACATCTAAATCTTCAGGCTGTATCAAAAACTTTATTTTAGTCATATTTCAAACTACCCCCAGAGAGCTTGTAGATTTCATGTTTAATAAGATTATGTTTTCTGACTGTGAGAACATGGCTTTCTATTTTCAATGTACAAAAAAACAGAAGGGTCAATATATTACTGTAATTCAATTAATTATAATAATTTGTGATATTAATATTATTATATGTGACCCTGTACCACAAAACGTATATATTTTGATGCGCAAGTATATTTTTAGCAATAGTTAAAATACATTGTATGAGTAAAAATAATAGATTTTTTTATTTTTCTCTTTTAATGTTTTATTTATGTGGTTTTAGATACGAAAAATCATTAGTATATTAAGTAAAGATCATATTAGGTGAAGATTCATTTATTCATTTTCCTTCGGCTTAGATTTATAAGAGGTTGCCACAGCGGTATGAACCGTTAACTATTCTGGCATATGTTTTACGCAGCGGATGCCCTTCCAGCCACAACCCAGTACTGGGAAACACCCATACATGCTCTCATTCTCACACACTCATACATTACAGACAATTTAGTTTACTCAATTCACCTATACTGCATGTCTTTGGACTGTGGGGGAAACCAGAGCACCCGGAGGAAACCCACACGAACATGGGGAGAACATGCAAACTCCACACAGAAATGCCAACTGGCACACCCGGGACTCGAACCAGCGACCTTCATGCTGTGAGGCATCAGTGCTAACCACCGAGCCACCCTGCCGTGTTAAGTGAAGATATTATGTTAAATTCCTACTGTAAATATATAAAAACAAATTGTTTGATTAATAAAATGCATTGCGAAGTACTTAATTTGGCAAACTTTAAAGGCAATTTTCTCAATATTTTTGCTTGATTTGAACCCTCAGATTGCAGATTTTCTAATATTTGCATTCAAATATTTTGTCCAATCAAATATATCAATCAAAAGCTAATTTTTTCAGCTTTCATGTGATGTATACATCTCTACAAATAAGAAAAAGAGATCAAAATAAGCTGATGACTGGTTTTGTGCATGGTTTAGGGTCACATTTATGACTTGTCATTTTTTTTAAAATTTCAGATTTCCATGTCTAGAAATTACACTTATAAAATGACTTCAAACATTCAGGTTTTGCAAGAAGGGTAAATGAGAAAATTAAAATAATGCATTTTGATATTAAACTGTTTTAGCTTATTTTAAATGATAATAATCTATCTTCAGCGAAGTTGTAAGTGTCCTGAGGGCACCTGTTTGACAACCATTGGAAACGCTTTAGATGTTAGTCAAATGTAATGTGTGTGTGTTTTTTGCCGCTTTAAGGCTGATCTGACTTTATGCAGTGATTTTCAGACTCTGTCCCGTCCCCCTGGTCAATCGCCTGCAGATCCTCCACTGAAAGCTCTCCTCCAGCGCTGTTGCTCTCTGCCTCTGCCAAACACACTCTCTGCACTGGAGCCCATCGCCCTCACACACGTGCTCACTCCTCCAGGTACAGTCTACATCCAAACTACTCTATACCTCAATGTTGCTTCATATGCAGACACGAACTGCTGATCAAACTGATTAAACAGCATATTGTAGTTTTGATTAGATTTAAAGGGGACCTATTATGCCCCTTTTTAACATGATGTAAAATAAGTCTCTGATGTCTCTAGAGTGTGTATGTGAAGTTTCAGCTCTAAATATCCCACAAATAATGATTTATAATTCTTTGAAACTGTCCCTTTTAGGCTTTGATCCTAAATGTGCCGTTTTGGTGACTGTCGCTTTAAATTCAAATGAGATTGTGGTCTTTTGAAAAGAGGGCGGAGTTACAAATGCCTATGTGTCAGCATAGTGGCAGATTCAAAACAGGACAAACTGTTCTCTGTCATTGTACAACGACGGTTTGTTCTGTAGACAATTGGAGGGCTTAAGGGGGCTAATAATATGGATTTTAACATTTTTAAACTCCTTTTATTGTAGCCGAAATAAACCAAATGAGACTTTCTCCAGAAGAAAAAATATTATAGGAAATACTGTGAAAAAATATTTGAAAAAAGGGAGAAAAATAAAAAAAAAAAAAAAAAAAATCACAGGAAGGCTAGTCATTTTGACCTTAACTGTATATTTATTGCATTTTTTTATATTAATTTCAGTAACATTATTGGATAATATGCAAATGTTTATATGCTATATGTATAAATAATACAGTTTGTATAGCAATATGTTCTGTCTTTTAGTAGATATATTTTATGGCTTAAGGTGTTTACCAAACAAGTGGTTCTAATTGGCATTCTTCTCAACCTATTCTACAGCAAAGTCAATGACGAAGTCAAGCATTCTCCGTATGAGGAACAGCAGCACAGGATCCAATAGACGGAAGCTGTTTAGACCAGGATCAGGACCACTGCATGTGAACATGGTGAGTGATTAAACTTCAGTCTCAAACCGCATACATGTTTCAGGCTTTTGAGTGTATTTCAGGCTTTTTCAGTGACTCGATTTGATGTTCAGAAAGTAATGCAGGATGAAAACAACACTTAATTTCCCCATGAATTCAAAACTCATTTTTTAGGTGTCAGTTTTAAGTTATAGGGCTCTATTTTAAAGATATAAGCGCAAAGTCTAAAGCGCATGGCACAAAAGCATTAAGGGCATGTCTGTTACGCTCAAGTACTCAATAGGGATCCAATAAGCAAGTGAAAGTTTATTAGATCAGGACAAAAACAAACAGAGACAGAGTGATCAAACTATAAACAAACGAGGGAAAACTGGGTAGGGAAGGCAGGAAACAGAAGGACGAAACGGGGTCCACACAGCCACTTCCCACAGTCCTGAGCACATACAGAGGGACGTAAGAAAAACAATACAACGAACTGACAAGGAACATAGAACGTAGACCATCTATATATATGCGAGAAAATAAGTCTCAGCTGGCAGGCTAATCAGAAGGGTGAGACGCGTCATGACAAGTGACGTAATGAATACACGTGACAATAACAAATACACATGGACGACCAAAACAAAACAAACTCACGTGACAAAACAGACACTCCAGATGGCGCACAAACCTGCAACCGTGACAATGTCCGAATCTACTTTTGCTATTTTAAGGACGTAAAATATGATCTGCACCCCGGCGCATGGTCTAACAGGATTGTGCTTATTCTCTTAATGATCTTAATGACTTATGGGTGTGTTTTGAGTATAACGTGCATTAAACCAATCAGAGTCTTATCTCCCATTCCCTTTAAGAGTCAATTAAAGGGATAAAGGGATAAAGAACAAGCCCCCTCCATTTGGCCTCTTTACTTTCTCTTTACTTTTACTCTTTACTTTACTCCTTTATTTTGTGGAGTAAGGAAACGGTGGAAACTCACTTCACTGAAGACATCCATTAGTCTACATATTTAATTTTGTTTGTTAAGCGCAAAGATTTGCTTCAAAACTATTTCTAAATTCAGTTCTAATTTCCAGCAAACAAATAAATGAACAATAATAACGAAGTGTGGTCAAAAAACTGAGTTATATCCAAACACACGTCCTATTCTTATGCCCCATATGTTAATGTAAATGTCTCCAAAACCCGACAGGTGGACAAATATAAAATAGTTTTCATGAAAACAAATATAAATATGCATATAATAAATAATACCAATAATACTAATAATTTACCAATAATAATAAAACATTACATATTTTTAGTAGTATTATAGTAGTAATGGTATCATTAAACTACTAAAATGTCAAGAAAGGGCTTTGTTAAAAGTCACTTTGTTAAACTTTGTAGAGTTGTTGAATTTTCAACATCAAACTCGAATAGAGCAGAGATCAAGGTCCCATAAAGCAATTCACAACTGTAAATAAATGGAAGTGAATAACAAAATACTGAAACTGTTGCAGAGCAGATAAATATTACAGTGCAGGTAGCGTAAATGAAACAAGAATGGCTATTTTCAAATGTTATTACATCAGCGCATTGAATAAAGATGTCCATTAAGATTTAAGAAGTCTGTCTTTTGTGAGACTATAAGAATAAATTTGAGGTTCGTAACATATCTTGAATGTAACCCACATGAATGGATCTATTTAATCCACGTCTTTTTAAGAGACGTCACATTATCACTTTATGAACAGCATCACAGTCTGAAATTCAGTGCTGTTCAGTGTTTAGTTTACGTATCTTCTTTCTATATTTAGCTGCTAAAGTGTTAACAGGGTAAAATGGGCTTGCCAATTTTCAATCATTCATTTCTTTTCGGCTTAGTCCCTTTATTAATCTGGGGTTGCCACAGCGGAATGAACCGCCAACTTATCCAGCATATGTTTTACGCAGCGGATACCCTTCCAGCTGCAACCCATCACTGGGAAACATCCACACACACTCATTCACACACATACACTATGGACAATTTAGCTTACCCAATTCACCTATAACGCATGTCTTTGGACTTGTGGGGGAAACTGGAGCACCCGGAGGAAACCCACACAAAAACAGGGAGAACATGCAAACTCCACACAGAAATGCCAACTGACCCAGCCGAGGCTCAAACCAGCGACCTTCTTGCTGTGAGGCGATTGTGCTACCCACTGCGCCACTGTGAGGCCTGAAGTCATGTTGTTTAGTGCCATTCCAAGCCAGGTGACATGATTATGGTTTTCACTGTGAAGCTACAAAATGTGTTTAACCTTCCAAACGCAGGCAGAGATAGTGTAGGACACGGAGCCTTAAACACTTAAGAAAATTAACCAAGCTTTTCAGAGTTTGATTTGGGTTTGAGCTAAACTCTGCAGCCCTGAGAAGATTTACTGGCATATTATTAAACAATTCATATTCTATATTAACTTTAATGTATTTCCATAATACATTATATAGCCTAATGTAGCGGCCGGAAAACACTGCTTGTGTTACTGTGATTATTCATTTTTAAATAAGATTCACAAATCACTTTATTCTTTTCATATGTCACACAAAGGCCATTTTTTTTAAGCTGCCTTGGAATGTACTGATATGTTGTTTAAATTGTTCTTTGACATCTAGATTAAACACTGTTTCTTAGGTAAGTGCAAAATATGGTTCAACAAGCCCCCTAGAAATTCGCTCTAGAATGAAAGCTCCGTTTTTACCTTATTTGGAAGGGTCATGAATATTAATGAGCTCTGCTCTCATACTGCTCTCAGCTTTCTGATGTTCACACAGCGTGATGTACTCTGAAATACACATGTGCAAAATAATCATACTTCAGCTGACAAAAAATATTTGAACAGTTGACAATCATTTCAATTCAAGTGGAGAAGAGGTTCACGTTAGGAGCGAGTGAGCTGTAGGCAAATTAAGCCTGCTCCTCCATTACTGCTCCTGAGCTATGCATTGTGAGTAAAATATAGGCTAAAGAATAATTACACCTGACAAAAGGGACTGACAGAAACGTTTTTAGAGTTTGTGGGTTTAACATGTATTAAAACACAGACAGGAGTTAATACAAACCTTCTCATAAACAGATGAGTTTTTCCAATATAATTGCTGTCCTTTCGTTCCAGAAAAATTACAATAAGAGCTGAGTGATATGACGTGATGTATAAACATGCATTAAACGCTTATATTCAGCCGTTTACATGTGTTTGTTGCCTCATTACAATCATGCTTTCACAATATACCTGTTAAACTTGCAAAATGTACATTTAAACAGACCTTATACCTATTTGAAGTTGCATTTAATATATTTATAATCTGAATTTTAAATTAATTGAGAATTGAGTTTTCAAATTAAGAGTCCCACATAAATAGGAAACATTATAAGCTGTTATACTTAGAAAAAATATAATTGTTGTAATCTCACTAGGAAACATTGTGGCCAGTCAAACGCTGCCTGAAGCGTGCATATTAATGTTGAACATCAGAGTTGGTGTTTTGTACCAATTGGCCTGTTTTTCACTGAGATTTTACACTGACAGGATTTACATGAGAATGAGGAAACAATGGTGTTGTGATTTGAGGCTCACAATTTGACAAGACCACGCACTGAACTCTTATTATCCAGCTATGCTTAGTTATATTCAGATATTCATTCTGTGGTACTTTTAAATATGCCTTGTTGTTATCAGTGGTTTTGCTGTGGCACATTTTCCAACCTAGCGAATTATGTAGCCAGAGGTACATATGGGTTGCATTATCGCGCTTACCAGCTGGCCACTTACCTCTGTATAGACGGCTTTTCCGCTGTTACCAGTTTGTCCAGTGGCTCACCATGTATGTCAGCGGACTTGTGATGTGGAGTGGAGTTGACTGCGACAACGGGGTTCGAGTGCGGAGAAGAACAGTTTCAGTAAGCCGGTAAGACAAAAACAAAACCCAAAAAATAAAATAAACAAGTAAATAACAGGGTGAGAATGTGGTAAAATCTGAAAGCGTGGTAAAAATCAGGCTGCTGTGAGGGCTTTTCTTTTTCTGGATTGCTTTTGAAACCACTGTCGGTTGGGCTTAGGGAAGTGAGCGGGCGGGTCAATCGGTGCTTTTGAAAACATTATCGTTTGGGTTTAGTGAAGGAGGAGGGTGGGTCAGTCGATCGGTCAGTCAATAATGTCCTCTGGTGGATTTACACGAGAAGAGCAGGTGCGAATGGCACTCGCGAGAGAAATTTGAGATCTCAAAAAGCATACACAGAGGCCTCTGGTGGATTTGCGAAAACAAAAGCTGCAAAACACGTACCTCCTGGGACGTATTTCCCTCTCCCCAAAAATGTATATAGGGGTACAATTTCAGAATGAGCCTGGGTTGACATTTTCTCATGTCTGCAACCATTTAAGCTTAGTTTGGTTAAACGGGCATGTCTGCCTTTCTGCATTGTATGTCTTTAAGTCCGTATGCATCTGACTGGTAAACAGGATCAAACAGAGGAAAGAAGTTCTCTTCCTGCACACAGTATATAAAGAATGTGAGATCGAAATAAAGTTCCTAATTGATAAGAAAAGAGACACAGCGGATTAGTGTCTGACACCCTTCTTTTTTTTTTAGTGGAAGATGTGTAAATGAGTTAAACTTGGAAATATATGCTGATGAAGCTACTCTGGGTGTTAGCTTAGAGATGTACTCAGTCTGCAGCTCTCGTGTCAGCTTAAGCTCACGTTCACAAAGGACTGCTGCGAACCGGGGAGAGAAATCTCACCCTCAAAGTTAATTTGGGTTCAGTATTAAAATCCTTCCCTCCTTTGCATTATGTAATGGGTTTATTTGAAGAAATGAGTCATCAAGTCAAGCAAAGCAGGCTGGGAATCAAAGATTAACTGTGGTGTCGTCGAGGCTCTTTCCTCATCAATCTAGTAAAATCCCAGTTTCCATTTCCATATCCTAGGCTCCTTTACACTTCTCAAAACTCTGCGTTTCACTGGCAGTTTGGAATAATTCACGAATTCACCAAGTCTGCTTTTATCTGTAGAAATATACAGTAAAAACTTTGTGCAAACATTATTAATATATTATTAATATATTGATTAATATTCATTTCATTTTCTTTTTGGCTTAGTCCCTTTATTAATCTGGGGTCGCCACAGCGGAATGAACCACCAACTTATCCAGCATATGTTTTACGCAGCGGATGCCCTTCCAGCTGCAACCCATCGCTGGAAAAACATCCACACACACTCATTCACACACATACACTACGGACAATTTAGCCTACCCAATTCACCTATACCGCATGTCTTTGGACTTGTGGGGGAAACCGGAGCACCCGGAGGAAACCCACACTAACACTGGGAGAACATGCAAACTCCACACAGAAATGACCCAGCCGAGGCTCAAAACACCGACCTTCTCACTGTGAGTCGATTGTGCTACCCACTGCGCCACCATGCAGCCTATTACTTAATATAATATTATTAATTATATTATATATATTATATTATTAATAATATAATATATATTAATATAAATATTCATATTTTCTAATCAAAAATACATTTGATATGTAAATACATCTTGTTTAAATTCCACTTCCTATACTCTTTCTGAAATGATTATATGCTGATTTGCTGCTCAAGAAACAAAAGGTGACCTATACAGATTTATTGTTTCCTAGCATCACTCAAAAAATGTTTGCTCTATGTTCAAGCTACTTATTTCAATTGAGCTAAAACAACACAATGCTTGAGATGCTTTTGGACACCTTCATTGTTTTATGTTCAATCCACTTACTTTTTTAAAAAACTAATAATTTAACTTAATTTCTTTATGTTGTGTGGAAACCCGCATTTTTTACAGCGTGTACATGCATTTATATTTGTTGTTTCTTAAATTGCGTCTCCTAATTTTGTGTTAACTTACTTCAGATACTCACAGACTCAGTAGGGCCAGTCTTATAATTTAGAAGATTGTGCCAAGGCAGTGATGTGATTAAAATTATGACACGCACACAAACAGTTAATGGTAATTTAATTGCTATGGCAGGTGCATAATGTATCCACATTGCTTTCTAAAGGACAAAAATATGGATAATTGCAGTGCAATTAGCACAGATTATGTTTACAAGACTATGTGCTAGTAGATCTTTCATGCAAAGGGAGTGAAGAATGTTCTGGCCATATAACAGTGTTTCCTATAGAAACAGAAAGTTATTTAATATGTTTATATGCAGTGTTGGGTAAAAAAAACCTGATATATTACAATCTTTTGTAATATAAGTAACTAAAAAGTAACTAAATGTGTTACTTGGTTACTTCCTAAGGAAAGAAATGTGTCATGATATTTATTTATTTATTTTTTTTAATTGTTGTTCTTTTAAAATTAATATAGGCTTAAAGAAACAATTTTTTGGAGGCTTGTTTTACAACTCCCCTATAGTTTTACCATTTTTTAATCCATTCAGCCAGTTTAGTTTTGCAATTTATAATCCATTCGGCCGATCTCCAGGCCTGGCGAGAGCACTTTTAGCTTAGCTTAGCATAAAGCATTGAATCGGATTGGACCATTAGCATCTCGCTCAAAATAAGATAACTCCTTCCTGTTAAAAGATTTAAAACTCTTTTTTACATTTTTGAGAGAGAGATGCTAATGGTCTAATCTGATTCAATTGTTTATGCTAAGCTAAGCTAAACTAAAGTGCTCTCGCCAGACCTGGAGATCGGCTGAATGGATTAAAAATGGTAAAACTAAACTGTTTAACTCTAAGAGAGTTGTAAAATGAGCCTATTTCCAAAATAAGTGGAGTGTTCCTTTAAGATTGCAACATATTACTCTTTTATCCAACAAGACCAAATGGTCTGAGATGTTATTCACAGTCCTTTTATAGCTCCATTCTCTTACCCATATCAACAGTTTACGGCACGCATTGTTTCTATTTTTATTTCTCCTAAAGGAATTGTTAGAAGCAACAAACAAGTTTCTTACAGTGACCTAATTTAGATCTACTTTTCTTTAAGGTGTATTCAGAAGATGCATCATTTGTCTTGTCATGACCTATGTTGCCTTGTTAGTATAGCTTCAATATCAAAGCAGTAGTCTTGTTGTGTGTTTCTCACTGAGGTCAGTCTCTGTGTGGATTTGAGCAGAACTGAGAAGCTGTGTGCTGTTACGCACGAGCCCTCAGACAGGAAGTATCATTGTTTTCCTATGTTCGTCAACACATTTTGTCCTGTCTGTTGTTGTTTTCCTCAGCCGGACTGTTCCAAATATATGCCTACATGACCTAAGTCTCGTTCACGCCAGGGAATTTAAAGATATCATTGTCACACTTTATTTGAATCTCAAATTCACGCTATTAATAAAGTATTAACTATGATTTTAGTTTACTAACTACTAATTAGCCACTTATTAGTAGTTAGTAAGGTAGTAGTTGGGTTTAGGTATTGGATTAGGGATGCAGAATAAATGCATACTTTATAACTATTAATAAACAGTTAATATCTTAATAATAGGCAGGGAATAAGCCATAGTTAATAGCATGAATTGTGACCTGAACTAAAGTGTTGCCAATGTTTCAATCAAATTAAATTGCAAAGGGATGATAAAGTACAATACAATAGTCTCATTGGTAAACATTAGTTAACGCAATGAAATCAACAGTTATTAACTCAATTTAACAAAATGATTATCTCCTTTATGGTTTATACAAAGAAATTAAACGCCTCACATAAGATACAACCCTAAATCAGAAAAAGTTGGAACAGTATGGAAAACGCAAATAAAAAAAAAGAAAGTAGTGATTTCTAAATTTACTTTGACTATTTCCTTGCAAACAATACAACAAACATTATTGTGTTCCTGATTGTTTTTTGTTTTCAAAATAAATAATAGTTCTTGAAATACATTTCAAAAAAAGTTGGAACAGTAAAGCATTTACCACTTTGTAATTTTGCCATTCTTTTTCACTTAAAAAAAACGTTTAAGCACCTAAGACACCAAGAGATGAAGTGTTTAAGATGTAATTTTGTCCCATTCTTCCTGCAAACAAGTCTTAAGGTGGGCAACAGTACAGGGTCTTCGTTGTCACATTTAGCTCTTCAAAATGCGCCACACATACTTTATTGGAGACAGGTCAGGACTGCAGACAGGCCAGTCAAGTACCTGTATCCTCGTCCTCCGCAGCCAGGACTTTGTAATGTGTGCAGAATGTGGTTTTGCATTGTCTTGTTCAAATATGCATGGGCGTCCCTGGAAAAGAAGGCAGCATATTGTGCTCCAAAATCTCTACTTTTCAGCATTAATGGTGCCATCACAGAAATGCAAGTTACATTTCCCAAGGGCACTGATACAACCCTATAACATGACAGACCCAGGCTTTTGGATTTGTTGCTGGTAACAGTCTGGATGATCCTTTTCTTCTTTGGTCTAGAGCAGGCAGCTAGCTCTCTGCAACTCTCACGAGTTGCCCACTGAAGTTGCCCACATGGTCGCCCACTGAAGCTAAGCAGGGCTGCGCCCGGTCAGTACCTGGATGGCAGACCACATGGGAAAACTAGGTTGCTGCCGGAAATTAAGTTAGTGAGACCAGCAGGGGGCACTCAACCTGCGGTCTGTGTGGGTCCTAATGCCCCAGTATATTGATGGAGACTCTATACTGCTCAGAGAGCACCATCTTTTGGATGAAACGTTAAACAGAGGTTCTGCCTCTCTGTGGTCATTAAATATCCCAGGATGTCCTCCGAAAAAGAGTAGTTTTTGGGCCAAATTTGGGCCAAATTTGCCCACTGGCCTCTGTCCATCATGGCCTCCTAACATTCCCATATAATAATTGGCTTCATCACTCTGTCTCCTCTCCACCATTCAGCTGGTGTGCGGTCTGGCGTAATATGGCTGCCGTCGCATCCAGGTGGATGCTGCACACTGGTGGTGGATAAGGAGATTCCCCCCATTGTGTGAAGCACTTTGAGTGTCCAGAAATATATAAAATGTAAGGAATTATTATTATTATTATTAGAGCACAAGGCGTATATTTCTCTCAAAAAATACCTGAGATCCATCTGACCACAGTACTCGTTTCCACTGTGTGATGGTCCATCCCAGATTAAACCATTGTCCTTTGCGCTCTGAAATTCCTCCAGATTCCTTGAATCTTTTTATGATGTTATGCACTGTTTAAGGTGAAATATATAATGTCTTTCTATCTTTCTTTGAGGAACATTGTTTTTAAACATTTCAATAATGTTTTCACATATTTGTTGGCAAACTGGCGATCCTCTGCCCATCTTTGCTCCTAAAGAACTAAAGGACCTTTCTTGGATGCTGCTTTTGTACCAAATCATAATCACAATCACCTGTTGACAATCACCTAAACTGCTGCTGTCCCAACCTTTATTTAAATGTGTTGCAGGTCTGAATGACAGTAAAAGGATGTACACTTACAAGTGAAATGAAGTTGACCAGACAAAACATGAAATATTTTATGTTTATATTGTATGTAATGAAATTTGAAAGTCGAAATTTGGAAATCACTACTTTCCTTTTTTTATTCACGTTGTCCATACTGTCCCAACTTTTTCTGATTTGGGGTTGTGAATAAAAGCTTTTGTAGTTTTCATTGTGATTTAGTAGTCATAGTATAGGTATATTCAATTATGTTAACAAATGGAGCTTTACAGTACTGTGTTGTTAACCAACAATAGGTCTATAAATCAATATATAATCAATATAGTAGGCCAGGTTAATGTAAACATCTCATGTTTGATAACAAATCATTCATTAGGTCTTCAAGCATTTGGTGCTGTGATAAACGACTGTCAACACAATCTGAATATTCTTAAAAGAGATTCTGCAAGTTGAAATAACAAATAATTATTCACTGTATTTAATTCACTGTATACTGATTACTGTCTAGTTCTAATGTCCATAAAATAAGAGCACTTTGATATGAAGGAAGATGTAGTTTGTTTCTTTAGTTTTCATGAAAGAGTGAGATGTTAACAGAGCATTTGAAAATAATGTTAGCAATAATAATAAGAGAAACTGTGCCTTCATTGTGGCTGTGTCACAGCATGTGAGTTTTCCCCCCACAATATAGTACATCAATGACTCATCAGGTGTCTAATTATTTATGAGACGGTCTGTCCTTGTCTTGTGAGAAGACACTTATTTAATATTAAAAATTCATGATAGCAAGTGTTGCTTTCCTATGACAGACGCTGCATACTGAGACACTGTTTTCAGGGTTATTCCTGGTTTGTGGTGTCCTGTCCTGGAGTAGAAATGTCCCCATATTACAGCATATTCCAATAAATAAATAAAAACATAGAAAGATAATACACACACTGTACTGTATGTTTGACAATAAACATTGTTGAGCTTGTTGTTGATACAAATGGGAACACCATACAGCAATTACACATAAAAGCACAGTATTAACATTGACAACAATAGAAACAACAGCATTTTGGGTCATTTTCCAAGTTTTCGAGGATCAAGGCCTCTGAGTAGATCAAGTGGTTCCTTGGATCAAGTGTCAATGGATACTGACAGGAACAAATGTCAGTTTTAGCTCATTCAAAAATTTGTAGCAAAGACAAAGTTTTAGCTAGACTCATATGAAAATGATATCAGGTGCTTTATGTTAGCTTTATGATTATTATGCTGCAATATATTTTGGTATAGTGGTGTTACAATAAGAACATTGCAGACTGCCTAAATAAGTCACAGGGTTAAACTGAAAGAAAATCCACAGATGGACTTGAAAGATGAACATTAAGGATTTTTTTGTTAAAAAAAACAACACTTTTTTTATAATGCTCTTATATTACAATAAATAATCTGGTTGTGTTAAAGTGATAAAAACATTACTCAGTGTTTACTCACCCTCAGGTGGTTCCAAAGCTTTATGAGTTTCTTTTTTTTCAGTTAAACAAAAAATAAGCCATCGCTTGGAAATAAATATTACGAATGTCGATTACGGCTTTCCAGCATTCCTCAAAATATCTTCTTTTTATGTTCAACAGAAGAAAGAAACTCAAACAGGTTTGGAAGGGAGAGTAAATGATGAAATAAACTTGAAATTAGATGAATTAAAAAATAATTTAGCTGAACTACCCTTAAGCAGATATAAGTTGGTAGTTTTATTTTAACAGGAATTACTGATTTACAAGAGCTGTTTTTGTGAGTTTGCTAGATTGAATTTGATGTTGATTGCTGCCCATATATGAATTGTTCATACCAATTGTTCAAATGATTCTTTATGGGTTCGTTTGTATTATGTTTTAAATGGGACCTATTATGCCTCTTTCTACAAGATATAAAATAAGTCTCTGATATTTCTAGAGTGTGTATGTGAAGTGTCAGCTCAAAATATCGCACAAATAATGTTTTATAGCTTTTTGAAACTGCTCCTTTTAGGCTTTGATCTAAATTGGGCAGTTTTGGTGACTGTCGCTTTAAATTCAAATGAATTTCAAAATAGGGCGGAGATAAAAAATGTCTATAGCAGCATGACGTCAATTGTAGAGCATAGTGGCAGATTCAAAACGTAACTAACGTAATGTGAAAAGAAGTGTCTCAGAAGAAGTCTATGGAGACTACAGTGCACCCTAAAACTCAACACTTATAATGCCTCTTGGTGGCTGATATCTTCAGCAGTTATCTTCAGCAGGTACGGTGTGAAACTCTAATGGTGGATGGCTGCTTCTCACTCAGGGCTGTATATAGTAATGGGGGAGAGATCGTCACTAATGTGCGGAGCTTCCCCCTCCTATGTACAAAGGGAGAATGCCAATCAAAATGTTTCTCAGTCTGTTTTTTTGAAGTGTCATCACAATAAAAAATTACCATTAGAGGCTGGCTATATTCAGCATAACTGTGTTTAAATCCCTTTTAAAAGTGATTTTTGCATAATAGGTCCTCTTTAAATACAGTGAAATAAAACAAACAACCAAGCAAACGGATGATGTGTGTAAATGATGACTAATTGTGACCGCCTGGTTTCACTGCACAGAACTACACGTTCATTTCAATGGTATCAACAAACCGTGACTGCTCATTGATTTGAAGTTAAATGTATTTCCGTGAACTGCCAGTCTCATTCATATACAGTTTTAATACGTTAGCGCATATAATGAGTGTAACTGCTAACATGAATGCATGCATTGTATCTCCTTAAATCACACACGATTCTCAAAAAAAACTTTAGCTTTGTATTCATGAAACAGTTTGTATCTGTTTGAATTTCAGATGTGACCTTTGTTGTGTAAATGTCAGGATGGGTAGAATGAAGCCGCGTGGGAATCCCAGTGTCAGCCTTATGTAACCGTCTGCTCTGTGTCACAAGAGAAAATTAGTTTTAATATATTATACTTCAGATATTTCATTAGAATAATCTTAATACTGTGTGATGATGATAATGCATAGACACAAGTGATGTAGTTGGACTATTATTCCTTGTCTCTAAACATCACTTTAGTATAAAACCCTCAATATTAAGAGAGGAATGTAAAAGAAATAAAACATTTGTGACCTATTATAAATTGGATATAAACTTGAAGTTGATACATTTAAAGTTGTGTAGTGTACAAATTATTTTTAGCATTTCATTTATTAGCGTGATGTCAAAATAGGTTATTTGTTATATTCTTATTGTAATATTAATATTCTTTTTGGACATTTTTCATGCCAAAAAAAAGTTAGCATTTACTGTAGCAATTCCAAGTTGTGAGATTGCCAGAACATACCAGATTTACTACAGTAAATAGGCAGAAATTAGCTCAAATCCAGTAGACTGGTGCAAATTACCAGTAGATTGATCAGTGCAAGCCTTAGTTAATCACAGTTTGTGATTCATTTAAATACAGTACTATCCTTTAACACATTTTGCATCAATAAAAGAATAATTAAATGTTTGTACATTGATGTCAGTCGCAAAAAATGATTGTACATGCCCTTTCAT
Organism: Danio choprae; assembly: GCA_903798125.1. Classification (NCBI taxonomy): domain Eukaryota; kingdom Metazoa; phylum Chordata; class Actinopteri; order Cypriniformes; family Danionidae; genus Danio; species Danio choprae. The sequence goes on from CAIGQW010054354.1 coordinate 3,523,222, forward strand.
TGGGGCAGCACGGTGGTGCAGTGGGTAGCACAATCGCCTCACAGCAAGAAGGTCGCTGGTTCGAGCCTCGGCTGGGTCAGTTGGCATTTCTGTGTGGAGTTTGCATGTTCTCCCCGTGTTGGCGTGGGTTTCCTTCGGGTGCTCCGGTTTCCCCCACAGTCCAAAGACATGCGGTACAGGTGAATTGGGTAAGCTAAATTGTCTGTAGTATATGTGTGTGAATAAGTGTGTATGGATGTTTCCGAGAGATGGGTTGCAGCTGGAAGGGCATCTGCTGCGTAAAATATATTCTGGATAAGTTGGCGGTTCATTCCGCTGTGGCAACCCCAGATTGATAAAGGGACTAAGCCGAAAAAAAAATGAATGAATGAATGAATGAATGCCCTTTCATTGTTAATTTTTCCCCACCAGTAGTATTTTTTAATTTTTTTGTACTAGCACAAGCTGTTAGTAAACGTGTCCCTAATCTTTGTGCAAGAATATTCTAATTTCTGCAAACAAGTTTTAACAAACATTCTTAAGCGTTCAGGGAAAAGTATTGAAATAAAGTCTGAGTTGTCAGATTTTTTGTGATGGTGACGTTCAGGGTGCAAATTAATTGATGCTTGACACTTTTTCTTATAAATTAGTTGTTTGCATCTACATATACTGTAGCCTAAAGGTGGAGTCACATTTTGCTATAGTGTGTATTTTATTAGACCTCTATGTCCTGCATCCATTTATTGGTGCAGGGATGCAAACATTTCCCCATTATGCAAAGTCCACAAAACACGTCATCTTTGATAATTGTTTGTTGAAACAGCCCATCACCGGTTATTATACGTCTGATCTACACTACCTGCCAAATGTCTTGTCGCCTATTCAAGTTTTAGGAACATCAAATAATAACTTGACTTCTAGTTGATCATTTGGTATCAGAAGTGGCTTATATAAAAGGCAAAACCCCTAGGTTACACTTATTTTACCAAAATAAAATATCATGCCTTGATTTTTAATTATTTAATTAGGACAGTAGGGTCTGACTTTGCTTAGAGAAAAGTCTTGTCACGTAACAGAAATGATGTACAGTATAGAATATTAAGTCATGGTGCAGTGAAAAAATAATTAATATTGTGTATGACTCCCATGAGCTTGGAGGACTGCATCCATACATCTCTGCAATGACTTAAATAACTTAATAATAAAGTCATCTGGAATAGCAAAGGAAGCGTTCTTGCAGGACTCCCAGAGTTCATCAAGATTCTTTGGATTCATCTTCAATGCCTCCTCCTTCATCTAACCCTAAACATGCTCAATCATTTTCATGTCTGGTGACTGGGCTGGCCAATCCTGGAGCACCTTGACCTTCTTTGCTTTCAGGAACTGTGATGTGGAGAAGTATGAGAAGGAGTGCTATCCTGCTGAAGAATTTGCCCTCTCCTGTGGCTTCTAATGTAGTGGACAGCAAAAATGTCTTGATACATCAGGCTGTTGATGTTGTCATTCACTCTGCAGATCTCTCGCACTCCCCCATACTGAATGTAACCCAAAACCATGATTTTTCCTTCACCAAATATGACTGTTTCTGTGTGAATCTTGGGTCCATGCGGGTTCCAATTGGTCTTCTGCAGTATTTGTTATGATTGAGATGCAGTTCAACAGATGATTCATCTGTAAAAATCTACTTTCTGCCACTTTTCGAAATGATTAACTAGAAGTCAAGTTATTATTTGTTGCTCTTACAACTTGGATCGACGAAAAGACTTTTGTCAGGTTGTGTGTGCGTGT
>CAIGQW010054354.1:3561475-3578940 GCA_903798125.1 Danio choprae
TCGAAAGCTTGACAGACATCCTGCGTGTAGCTACTGTTGCTAAGCCACGATTGGCCGTTTTCGGGTTTGGCTTAGCGAAGGGTCAATTACTCTACGCACATGCACGGTCCACTACGGTACATGAGATAGAGGTTTTTTTCTGACCCTGTCAGTCAAACGCAGATTCGCCAGGTCTCGAAACGCTTCTGAAATGGCAGATGCTTTGAATCGCTTTAGTCAAATGACCTGGGTGTTTTGAATCCCTTTAGTCATGTGACCTGGGTGTTTCAGATCACGCTTCGGTGCGGTGTTTCAGTGCTTTTGAAAACACTATCGGTTAAGTTTAGGAAAGGGGTGGGTGGGTCGGTCAGTCAGTCAACAGGGGCCTCTAGTGGATTTACGCGAGAAGATGGCACTAGCGAGAGAATTTTGAGATCTCAAAAAGCGTACACTGCGGCCTCTGGTGGATTTGCGACAACAAAAACGGCAAACGTACCCAAAGTTCCATATTTCGCCCTGTCCAGAAATGAATACAGGGGTACGTATCCACAAGGAGCCTGTGTTGCAAAATGCCATGGGAACTTTTTTCCTTTTTTTTTTCCATTCTTTCTGTTTTGCTAGAAAAACAGCTGCCTATTTATTGGTTATGTTTATGTAGTTGGTAATATATATATATTTCAATTGCTTAGAATCATGTATGACTGTAGCTCATACTTCTTAATTTTGTCATGACTGTGGTAAATTCTGCCAAAATACCATAGCTATTGGAGTTATATACAGTTTAATATTACATACAGTTGTATTTTGGTGCAATATAGACCAGCAGATTACAAAAAGTGGAGGTGCTTTGGAGATTTACCTCACCATCATGTATTTGCTCAAATGTGACTATAAGTCATCAAAGAAAGACGTGGCGAATTCTTTATTAACTATGGTATTTAGGTGGAAACTGTGGCTATTTACCATGGTACATTGATTAAGGGATGTTCTGTATGCTTTGAAGCATGATTCATCACAGCTGCGCACTGATTATTTTGCTTTCAGCATTGGCTCTCTTCTTCCAGTTGGCTACGTTTTCATCATTTCTCAAACATCTCTTCTTTTTTTCCTGTCTTTTGAATTCTCCCGAGCAGGTGTGAGCCAGAGCAGGTGCGTGTCTCCCTCGGACCCCTCGTCTCACGGACCCTTCGTGCTATCGGATGACATGCAACAATCAGATCTAGTCGAATTCCACGTTTCCAAATCAGGACAATCTCCATTCTGGCAAAACTTTAATAAGTTCACATCGTTAAAAAATGGGAAGAAATAGTTCCAGCAAAGAAGTTCTAGTATTTATTGACTCCACCCGGAGAAAACTGACTGACAATCATAACCCTGACGTGCTCAAATCTGTATCATTCACCACTACTATATTTGCCTTGTGCTATTTAGAAGGCAAACTTCAGTTGACCAGCATACAGTGCTCATTTGTTACCAGCTGATCAACATTTGCTCCACAGCCAAATAGTCTAAACAGGGTATTCCTTTCACTTACCGAGGTGATTTTGAATTTAATTCCTAGTATGAGATTATTCCAGATTTGTGAAAGTGTCACAATCTTGTATCGCGCTCTCCTCAATGAATCACACACGTTGTATGATATTGACTGAACTCATTTCATATGATCAATATAGATGTTTTTGTATGTCTAAAAGAAAAAAAGGTAAAGTAGATTTTTGAATTTGCCTCCCAATGGGGTTATTTTTGATTGTATAATATACTTACTCTGCAGTAAGCACACTAAAACCGTTCATACACATTGTACTACCTTTTCTTTCTTTTGTTTTCTTTGTTTATCTGTTGTTGTTGATTTGTAATAGCTACTCTGATACTATTTATTATTGTAGTTCATGGCAAATATTGAGCAAGTGTTTTGTTCTTTTACATTCAGTAATGTGCAGAAGTCTTAGGCCAAGAAAATTTTTGACACAGACACATATATTTTATTTTAGGTAATTTATTATCTGTGCTGTTTTCCCTTTGTCTAATGGCCAGATGTCATAACCAGAGACGTATGGCCCAAGACTTGTGTACAGTGCTGTACACGTAATAGTGTGCTCATGAGAAGAACCTCTGAATGAAACCTACAGCCCGTTTGCTATGTTTTCAGTAAATGAATGTAAATTATAGTACAGCAAAACAATAACTGAGCAGTAGGAAAGACCCCATAGCTGACATTTGACCAAACCCTCAATATTGGTAGACTTGCTCACTCAAGAAGACTTTGAATATTGGTAAATACACCCCGGCTCATTCTGAAAACGTAGCCCTATATACATCGCGAAAAGGAACAGCATCATACCGCCCCATAGCGTTCGTTTTAAAGACGAAATGCAGCCATACGTACTTCTGGCTACATAATTCGCAATCTACTGAAATGTATATAGGGCTACATTTTCAGAATGAGCCTATGTTGGGTAAATAAGTTTCCAGTTAAAGGAGTGGTGATGGCCATTTTTTTCTGGGTATTCCATTCAGGGTAATGGAACCTCTATGACATTTACTTCTGAGTTAAATGTATCAAAAGGGATCTGGTCAGGCAGTGACCCATATAATGTTTATTGAGTATGTCTAGCAACCTTTTGTGTGACTGAATTCAATGACTCAACCTTTGTGTTTACTGTAAATTAGGACAACTGACATCATGAAAGGAAATATTTGTTCAGCAAAGTTAAAGTCTAACATTATAAAAGAAACCCTTTTTTAAATAGGCTACATACATATACATTCATTTATTGTTGATTGGTGAATTAAAAGGCTACGTTTGGCACAAAGTAGACAATGTAAGAATTGGTTTTGTATGACATGTGCTCATATCTATAGATACACCTAAGCAAGTTATGTGATTATTTCATAACTATATAATCTGTTGGTGTTAAGTAATAATGCACTTCCTTATTTACTTTCTTATGAATGTTTAGTATGAATTTACATATTGTTAGCTGTAATGATGTGCTATGTTTTAAAGTAAAGAGTGAAAATGAAGTGCTTTCTGTTCTTTTTCTTTTCATTTCTTGTAATTCTCTCATTCTGCATAAAACTTTCAAAGTTATCAAAACCAAAGTCATGATGTTTTCTTTAAGTACAATTATTTAGCTATTTGTATATTTGTATCGCTTAATGTATTATTTACTTTGCATGTTTGTTATTTTCTTTTGAGAAACATGTATTGTGTGCAAGTGAGACCAGTAAAGAGCATCTGATGCAGAAGATCCTTCAGGTGTGGAGAAATGGCTAAACCTGTAAGGAAAACTATCTTCAGACACTTTTACCCATGATTTTGTTCTGGTCAAATCTCATGCTTATAGGTGGACAATATACCTGTTAAACTCATGGTGTGACTGAAAAAGAACAAGAGTTATTATTTAACCCACTTATAAGTAGGCAATCCACCTCAATGGCCTCAGATTTCGGGCTGTTGAAGTAACCTCTGAAGATGGCATATGAAGACTAAGGGACACAGGAGAGGCCAAGAAGGAGAGATGGGTGGGCTCTGTGGCCAAGATGATGGGAGTCCATTAAAAGAGCTGTTTCTGTCATGTGGAGTTCTGTCATCATTTACTGACTCTCTACTTGTTCTAAACCTGAGGCATGTTGCACAAAGCCTAAGTATTGGGTATTGTCCCTATGGTAACTTTCACTACATGGGTAACCTGTTCCACAACAGGTTTTATTCTGGGTTAGAGAGCAAACCTAAACTGGACCAATCGGCTGTGAGTAAATGTATTTATATTTGATGCATTGAAGCCACTTACAGTTTCCTTGTGAGAGTGGGAAACAGAACAAAGGAAACACATGACCAAACACACCAGAATAAATCAACACAGAGAAGCATATGGGGAAGTAAACATAACACACGCGCATGGCACTGAGGAGTCCAGACACAAGGAGTTCTGGAATTACAACCCCCTCTGTAAGACGCAAATTCAGGAGGACTGTAAAGGACTAGGGTGATAATGATGGTGGGGGGATCCAGGAGGGAGACTGTACTGTACACAGAGGAGGTGGCCAAAGATGGAGTAGGTGGAGGGAGGAACCAAGAATACAATGGGAGGAGTCAGGGAGGACTAGATGAGAAAGGAGCCAGGACACCAGGAGGGATTTGGAGCAGCTGGAGCCAGGCAAGATTATGGTCCCGGGTGGAGCTGATGGTGGGAGGAGGCAGGGTTGGCGGTAAAGGGTTAGTTGGTAAAACTAGGGTATTGTGCCAGGCTTGCAGTACAGGAGGCCAGTGGAAGGTCAGCAGGACAGGAGGCCAGAGGAGAACCAGTAGAGCTGCAGGCCCGGCAGGGCTGGATGCAGGACAGGGGCAGACAGGGTAGAAAGCTGGGCTGGGCAGGCAGAAAACAAACAATAATCCAATAGACAGTCAAAAATCAAAAACACTGGAGTGTGTGTTAAGCTGCGGTCACACTGCACTTTTCAACTCATACACTTCCATTCATACGCATGGGAATGCAGCAGACCGGAAACTCAAGCTCGTGTGACAAGTTTCGCATGCCGCTACGTTGAAAAGTTCAAGCTTGGTGAACTCTGACCTGCAAAATCGCATTATGTGAATGCGTGAGACCAACAGAAGATCAAAATGTCACCTCTCTGTACAGAAATTTTAAATATGGAGCAATCGCTGACTTTTTAAATGTCCAATCATCTTGTTTAATCCCGCCCCTTTTCACAGCACCGTATGACAGAATTTCACATGCTCGTCTGGGCAATAGCCTAGTGGTTAGCGCCCCGACATATGGTGCCGTGGCACTTCAGCACTTCAACAACACAGAGCAGGACTTACAAGCCTGTTTTGAATGCACTGACGAGTGTTTTTGATGCTGCTGCCACCGACCTGGACGAGCTCACAGGGACTGTAACACCATACATCAGTTTCTGTGAGGAGTTATGCATCCCTACCAGGACTTACTTATCATTTAACAATGATAAACCATGGTTCACACCAAAACTTAGACAGCTTCGTCAGGCCAAAGAGGATGCCTACAGGAGTTGGGACAGGGTCTTGTACAATCAGGCCAGGAACACACTGACAAAGGAGATTGGTGTGGCTAAGAAGAGCTATGCCAAAAAGCTGGAAAACCAGTTTTCTGCCAATGACCCTGCATCAGTGTGGAAAGGCCTGAAAGACATCACTAACTACAAAACACATTCTCCCAGCATCGACGGAAATAAACATCTTGCAAACAAGCTGAATATGTTCTATTGTAGATTTGAGACCACCGACCAAACCAGATCTCTCTACACAGCCATCAACACCTCCAGCCATCCCCCTCTCCCCCCCTGCACTTCAGATCAGTGAGGATAATGTGCATCAGATCTTCAGGAAACAGAAGAGAAGGAAAGCACAAGGCCCAGATGGTGTTTCACCAGCCTGTCTGAGAACCTGCGCTGACCAGCTGGCCTCCATTTTCTCACAGATCTTCAACAGATCACTGGAACAGTGCAAAGTTCCATCCTGCTTTAAGCGCTCCACCATAATCCCAATCCCGAAGAAACCAAAGATCACAGGACTCAATGACTACAGACCTGTTGCCTTAACATCTGTGGCCATGAAGTCATTTGAAAGACTGGTGCAAGCATATGTGAAGGACATCACTGGACCTTTGCTGGACCCTCTGCAGTTTGCCTATAGAGCAAACCGCTCTGTGGATGATACAGTTTCCCAGTTTCTTTCCTCAGGCCATCTACCTCATGAACAGATAAATATTCCGCTACTGTGTCATAAACATGTGCAATACTTTCCCATACGCACTTGTACACAGCACCTTATAACAATATACAATGCAATACTTTCTCTACGCATTTGTACAAAGCACCTTATAACTTGTATATTTATAACAAATCTGTACATACAATTCAACATCCTGTTTAATGTTTGTCGTTTTGTTCATATTTATTTCGTGTTGTCACTTTATGTACACTGGAAGCTTCTGTAGCCAAAACAAATTCCTTGTGTGTGTAAGCACACTTGGCAATAAAACCGATTCTGATTGTGATTTCCCGCAAACCCCCCCCCCCCCCCTCTCTCTCTCTCTCTCTCTCTCTCTCTCTCTCCCATTTCCCTTCCTGTCTGACTACTATCTAAAAAGGCCAAAAATAAATCTTTAAAAAAAAAGAAATTCACATGCTCAAATGTGACTGCGGCTTTATCAGTCTAAAGGATCTCCAGCTGTGTGTGTGTGTGTGTGTGTGTGTGTGTGTGTGTGTGTGTGTGTGTAAGAGTACAAATTGGTATCAGAGTCCTGTAGCGTGTAATCAGTGTCCGGATTAATGCCGCAGTCAGACTAGAGTTTAAGCATGTGAAATTCTGTTGTACGGCGCTGCGAAAAGGGGTTAGATTAAACAAGATGATTAGACATTTTAAAAAAATCGAGCGATTGGTCCATATCTTCTGTCCAGAGAGGTTTTGATCTTCGATTGGTCTCACGCAGTGACGTAATGCGATTTCGCAAGTCAGAGTTCACCAAGCTTGAACTTTGCATCGCAGCGAACTGCGAAACTTGTCACACGAGCATGTGTTTCCGGTCTGACGCATTCTAGTGCGTATGAATGGAAGTCTATGGGGAGAAAAGTCCAGTGTGACCGCGGCTTAATGCAAAGTATGATGGGGATTGCAGTTCTGGTGAATAGCTGGTGTAGTGTACATGTAGCTGGAGATAACTGTAACAGTGTGATTGGCTGATTCACATCACTAACCACTGGGCAAACCCTGAGTTAACAGAGAAAGATTATAGTGTTAAGTGTTGTAAAACAACTAAAAAGGTCTGTATGTACATTTTTTACTTTTCTAAAGCATAAAAATACCATACCATGTTTCCTAAATATCTGCAAACGTATTATATGAACATACTTGTTTATCTGAAAACAATGCCATCAAGTCAGTTTGAAAATGTGCGCTCTGTGTTGGAATGTCTGTCCTTGGTTTGGTCTCTATAACCCGCCCACTGCCAGTTCACCCAATTATATTTCAGCACCCTGGGTTGCCTTGGTGGAAAACAGCACATCTCACAACACAACACATCAGAAACATCTAAACACAGCCATTTAAAAGCACAGAATAATACACTGAAATTGTAAGGTTTAGAATCGAATTAATACATATTAAACCTCTTTAACTTTATTAAAAGTACATGCTGAGTGTTATTTGTGGGTTTCACAGTTCTAACGTTTATTTTCAAATGTTTATTTTATTTTCAAGATCTGAGGGAAACCATCTATTGCTGCTGCTTTTAGTGTGGCTATAAGTGTCCCATAAAATGGTATTCAAACTCACAGTAGTAGCATTTAACCCTGAATAAAGCACATAATCAGTACCTGAGGATCTCTGTCATAGTATCCTGTTGCGAGAAACAGAAGCCATTTCTAAAAAACATTTCAGGTGATGGTTAGAATGAAAACTCCTTTTAACATGGAAAATATTCCTTATATTCCATGTTGTCACGTGTAGTTAGGATATGATGTAGGCTCGACAATCAGACATGCTTGCTTGTGTTGGTGTCGTCAATCTGGCAACCTGTTTTTGCATGGAGTTTTTGGACAAAAAAAGTGTTTTGAATTTGAACTGCAATACCTCGTTCAACCACTGGGTGTCAATCTTACAGACTGCACCTTTAACCTGATCTTAACCAGTGTACATTTCTTTGGATATGTCAACCTAAAACCTACTCTGAAACTCAGAGTTCGTTCAACTCGTTTTATGTAACAGGCTGCTGTATGAGATTCATTCTTCTATTGAGCTCAAAGACAGATCATCTGATATCCGAACTGTTGATAAGCACCACTGACTTCCATAGTTGAGAACAAGATACCATGAAAGTGGTGGTGGGATAAATGATGACTTACTTCATTCTTTAAGTGAACTACTCCTGTAAGGCATGATGCAACCGACATGAAGATGACTGAATGCAACCAGGGGGTTTGTTAGGTGGACAAAACTAGCGGAAGATGAAGATAAAGAATTCTGTATGGAACCAGGGAGAGTGCCGGTTACTGGGATGAACTGGCAGAGGATACAAGGCATTGATTTAAGATGAAAGTATACATCACAGACTCTGGTAAGGACTTGTTCTTCTGGTGACAGCTCAGGTGTGAATATATAAGTTGAAATAATGGAATAGACTGGTTTGACTTAGCTTCTTCCTTCTACACTACATAAAACATATGAATGCCTCAAAATGAATGGTGTTCATAAGACTGTAATTAACAACGTTTTTTGCTGCTTAGTTTGTAGTATATGGAAAATAACTTTTTTTTTTCTTTGTGTTTCATAAGAACAGCTGTGTCTTTTTGTAAACAAATCACCATTTAAAGGGTTAAACTTCCAAGAAATAATTAATGTTTGGTAATTATGATTAGAACTGATGCTGGTGGAAAAAAAATGGGTGACGGTAGAAATACATATTAATATGATATTTTTATGTTTAATCTATTTTAAGAACTGTGGATGCACAAACTAAACAGAGAATTTTTCTGATGATATATTTCACCATAATTCAATAGACTATAGAATGAACTGCCAACTTATCAAGCATATGTTTTACGCAGCGGATGCCCTCCCAACTGCAACCCATCTCTGGGAAACATCCATACACACCCATTCACATTCATACACTATGGACAATTTAGCTTACCCAATTCACCTATAGCGCATGTCTTTGGACTTGTGGGGGAAACCGGAGCACCCGGAGGAAACCCACGCCAACACGGGGAGAAGATGCAAACTCCACACAGAAACGCCAACTGACCCAGCCGAGGCTCGAACCAGCGACCTTCTTGCTGTGAGGCGAACGTGCTACCCACTGCGCCACCGTGAGGCCCACTATAGGACAAAATATGTCTTTTATATAAATATTTTTTATGCACTGTTAAAAAATGAGACTCCTGGAGATCATTGGTATGGTCATATTCATACATTGCTAAACAATCCCTGCAAATATTCATTTAAATAAAATATGCTGAGGGCAGAATCACATTAACACAATTAAACATTCAAGCAGAAAATCCTTGAACTGGCATAAATGTCTACTTATGATTCCCGATGATTCAGGGATCTTTTTTTTCATATAGTGACCATTGGAGCCAAGCAGTTTAATTGGCAAGTATTCTGTATAGTGTATAGATGGTGTGTTATTGAGCGTTAAGACATAACAAAACGTTAAACTATAGAACTCTAGATTAATTTGACTGCACGCTGATCAAATGATTAACTGCAAGCTGTTTATCTGTGTACCAACAAGCTGTGCTCACTGAATAAATGCTGTTCGGACATTCCTGGCCTGGGTCAGAGATTCAGCCACTTCTCAGACATCAAATGCTGAACACCATAAATAGGTACCACAGGCCATACCCTATACACAATTGATTTTAAGAAGTGATTTCCGTTTTTATGATGTACAGAGCAAGGATTAAGTCCTTAATTCTTAAATCCAGTCATGTAACAGCTCAAATGGTATCACATTATACTCCAAACCTCATTGGGTTTTGTGTGATGTCATGATGTTAAGTCAAGTGACACACAAGGTAAGTTTTGAAAATCATAAGAGGTAAATATCACATTTAGATGACAATGACAACACATGTAACTGTTGTTTAAATGACTAATAATGTAGTCCACAAGAGGGCAATAATGATTTGTTGCTGAAATTGACACTCCAAATTTACTTGTATAGGTGCAACTCCTCCTCTAGATAAAATCACAACATATTCTCGATGTGCCTACAATGCTACCATAAACCTTAACCACATTCTGAATATACTACTGATTGTGTCAGTAGTGCCTTTTGACTAAAACTTTGCACAAAAAAGCACAAACAATTTAGCAATTTTGGGCCTCGCGGTGGCGCAGTGGGTAGCACGATCGCCTCACAGTAAGAAGGTCGCTGGTTTGAGCCTCGGCTGGGTCAGTTGGCATTTCTGTGTGAAGTTTGCATGTTCTCCCCATGTTGGCGTGGGTTTCCTCCGGGTGTCACACCCCCTGCACGTTCCATCAGCCCCAGTCACCATTCACACTCTCCATCCACTACACACCGCACACAGTCTCCTGATTACTAATCACGAACACCTGTGCACTAACAACACTCACCTGCTCCAGCCATCACTCACGCACTATATAAACTCACCCCTCCTGTTCACTCGTCGGCTGGAATCATCGTTGTATGGTCATACTCTCCCTGTGCTCATCCTGATCCTCTTTCAAGTCTTCTATTAACGGATATCATCGAGGCTAACTCCTGTTACCTGTTTGCTCGATTCTAAGGGAAGTGACTGTTTACATTTCTTGACTGTTTTCTTCAGTGTGCCTGCTCGCACTACGGTGTGAAGATTCTCACTGTGTTTTAATAAACACCCTGAACACTAATCCTTTCGTCTCTGCCTTTTGTGACCGTGACACCGGGTGCTCCGGTTTCCCCCACAAGTCCAAAGACATGCGGTATAGGTGAATTGGATGGGCTAAATTGGTCGTAGTGTATATGTGTGAATGAGTGTGTGAGGATGTTTCCCAGTGATGGGTTGCAGCTGGAAGGACATCCGCTTCGTAAAACATACGCTGGATAAGTTGGCGGTTCATTCCACTGTGGCGACCCCAGATTAATAAAGGGACTAAGCCGAAAAGAAAATGCATGAATGTTGCAATTTGTGCTATCTCATTAGCTGTCTTAATTATAATGCTTTGCACTTTTAAATTTAAGAACATAAATATTATTGGTTTGATCACCACAAAGATTAAGTTATAAACAAGCACAAAGCCCTTTGAGGGAAAACTCAAGGACTCCAAGATTACTTAAGGCAAACTGTTGTATCTTAGATCAAGAATCTGATAAACGAACACTTTGTAACAGATTAATGTAATACAGAAATAAGCCATATGAAAACATCACAGGTGTGTTGCGCTCTCATAACAACCATCACAAAAACATTCAAAGACATTGTCAAAACATCCCATCTGACTTCACTGGTTCAACTGTAATCATAGGAAGCTCCAAGAATACTTTTGTGTGCCAAACAAAACGGTAAAAACAATCTACTGATGGTGTCAGTTGTGCCTACTGATTAAAACTTTGCCCAAAAAAATACAAAAAACTTTGCAATTTGTGCTTTCTCATTGGCTGTCTTAACTATAATGTTTTTAACTATATTAAATGTAAGAGGGGCCTCACGGTGGCGCAGTGGGTAGCACGATCGCCTCACAGCAAGAAGGTCACTGGCGTGGGTTTCCTCCGGGTGCTCCGGTTTCCCCACACAAGTCCAAAGACATGCGCTATAGGTGAATTGGGTACGCTAAATTGTCCGTAGTGTATGTGTGTGAATGAGTGTGTGTGGATGTTTCCCAGTGATGGGTTGCAGGCAAAGTATTTACATTTTCTTAAAGGATTAGTTCACTCTAAATAAAAGTTCTGTTAATAATTACTAATAATTACCCTTAGTTTATATTTGCAACACAAATTATGATTTTAGATGAAATCTGAGATCTCTCTGTTCCCTCTATAGACAGCAGTGGTCCTGAGATGATCAAAGTATAGAAAAGTAATCAAAGACATTGTCAAAACATTCCATCTGACTTCAGTGGTTCAACTGTACTCATAGGAAGCTCCAAGAACACTTTGGTGTGCCTCAAAACAATTTAAAAACAACTTTGTTTGCCTGTTTTTTCCACATTATATCATTGTGTGCATTTACTACAGGCAATATGACACTTGCGTGTTATGCTGCTCGCTCTAATGGTAAATTGTCATACTCCACACCCTCCCAGTCCAGCCAGGACTCAAACCAGTGACCTTCTTGCTGTGAGGTAACCATGATTACTACTTAGCCACCATGCCGCCCAATACTGTAAACGCCTTCTTATATTTAAAGAGCTGCCACAAACATTTAGGCAACTATTAATACTAGTATTGCTAACCTACAAAAGCCTGCACTGGTTCATTATGGGCCTACTTAGGGCTAGACTAAGGAACCTCAGCAGACTGTGAGCACGGGGCCCCTGAGAGTTTGACCAGTGGATACAATAAGGTTCCTGTCTCTAAATGAGATTTGAGTGGAACTGAATGCTGTTTGGGCAATGCAATGCAGTGTTTAAGGGAATGAATGTTTTGGGGATTAACAGGATAGGTCTCTTCTTTTCTACTGGGGTGACATTGTGCTGTTCTTCTCTTTTGTAACCGAACATACAGAGCATCTGGAAGAGATCTTAAGTCAATTGGAATGAGAGGGTTTGAAAGCTGCATGAAGTGAGCTACTTGGGCCATGGAATTTCTGGCCAGGGTATATCCACCGACCCCGGTAAAATCTAAGTCTAAATCTATCTGTATCTAAGAGGCAGTGGTAAAACCGTGTGAAAGAACTACATTCCTTTTTGGGCTTTGCAAGCTTTTATTGTCATTTTGTGGAGGTACTTGCAAAATACAAGACAGTCAGGCATTTTCTAGTGCCTGGACCTAACAGTGTCAGGAAGCATTTGATGGATTTAAAGGTAGGCTCACTACAGCTCCAGTTCTAGCTTATCCCCACTAAGCACAGTATGTTTAACCATAGCTCCATAAGTTTTTTGCACTTAAATGGGCCATGACTGAGAAATTTACAGAATAGCTTTCATGGCATAAGAGAATTGTTTTCACCAACAAAATCCTCTCAGTCATCTGAATACATGAATACAACACATGAATACAATACAATGATGTCAGTTCCAGATGTACGTACTAGAGTAGCACAAATTACAATTTTGGCCTAGCCTATTGAGGTTGTTAACGTTGAAGCATTGCAGGAAGCAGACCCTGAAATTGGCAAAGCTTTGTCTTTTTGAAAGCGGGGATGCACCCTACAGCCCTGGAGCATAGACAGTTGTCTTTGGTTCTGCGTAGCCTGTAGAACCGGTTAATGCAGAAGGAGGGGGTCTTTTATTATCAGATTTTTACGCAGATGAGGATGAGGTAAATTTCCACTTTATTCTTCCTTTTGTTTTGCATGGCAAGTTTCTCACACTAGTGCACCAAGGACATGGGCACCAAGGTGTCTATCACACCAAGTTGGTGCAGCAGCATTGTTATTGGCCAGGTTTGACTTTCACAAGCACGACACCACTGCACTACAGTGGGAGGTGTCAGGTACACACAGCCTGTTGCCCAGAGTTTTGTGGGTCACTTGTCGGCATTTAGGCTTAATGAAATCTATTGACTGCTTGAGCCTTTTCGTTCTGGCTTAAAGAATATCTTGGCGATCATGGATGTTTTCACCAAGTATCGTTGGCCATTCCTACTTAGGATCAGCAAGCAGAGGCAATGGCTGAAGTGTTGGTGACCAAGTGGTTTAATACATTTGGTATCCCCACTCATATCCATTCAGATCAGGGCCACAGTTCTGGGTCCTCCTTAATCCAGCGAATTTGTTGTCTTCACTAGATTGAATAAAACACCCCATATCATCCTGCACAGTGTGGACAGTGTGAGTGTTTCAACCCGGACCCTAAATAATCTTCTGCACACTTTCCGAACACCAATTTCCAGAAAGGTTGATTGGCCTTCAGCTCTACTTTATGTGCTCTTTTGCTATAATACTACCCTGCATCAAACAACAGGTAAGTCTGCTTGTTTTTTTTAATGTTCGGCCAGGAGCCAAGGCTCTCAGTTGACTTTTTGCTGGGTAGAGGTCAAGAAGTGGAACACTGTAGTATTTCATCTTTCATCTGAGAAATATCACCAACCTATGAAGCATGCTATGTATCTCAGATGCAGAACAGCTAGTTCATGCTTTTATGACTTTTAGACTGGATTACTGTAATGCTCTGTTCGCTGGTTGCACAGAATTCTCTATTAATAAACTTCAGTTAGTGCAAAATGCAGCTGCCAGAGTTCTTACCAGGTCTAGAAAATATGACCATATCACTGCAATTTTATCTTCCTTACACTGGCCGCCTGTTAAGTTCCGTATTGGTGATAAAATATTGCTTCTTACCTATAAAGCTTTAAATAATCTAGCTTCTGTTTATCTAACCAACCTTCTGTCTCGCTACAATTCAACCCGCTCTTTAAAGGGTCACGAAACACCAAAACACATTTTTTGAGATGTTGACAGTCATATGTGTGTCCCACGTTGCTACAAACACTATTAGGACACATATATTTCACTAAAAAGTGAAAATTGGTTGTTTTTGTGTTATTTCGACCAAATTTGTTCTTTCGGTTTGAAAAGAAATTTTGAAGCTACGTCATGGCCATGAGATCCTTGTGTAAATTCCAGCGTGGAGATTAGCTGTCTGTACCGGCCGGTACAACATGACGTCTTTGAGTATTCAGCATTAAGTCACGAGAAAGACTTGGTTCGAACCAATCAGCATGCTCTATTGTGAATGAGGTACAACTTCATTAATATGCATGATAGCTTTCAAGACTGTTTTTACCTGTTACAGTGTTCAGACGGCAGAGAGAGTCCAGACGTTGTGTTGCCAACTGTGATTAAAACAAGTGCAAGAAGAAGAATTGTTCGGAGACATGGGTCGTCAGTGTTGTGTTTATAAATGTGCCGCAACGAAAGTTTTGTTTCCATTTTCCCGCAATGAGAGCACTGCTGCGTGTGGACACACATTTGTGGATTACAGTGGTCTGCTAACACGTGACAAAAATATGTTTGTAAGGAACATTTTTTACCCAAGAGTTTTTCGCATCTAGAAATAGTGAAATCTAAATTTGCTACTCGTCTTTTTTTTTTTTAAAAGACGCAGCTCCAGTTGTGTTGATTGTCCTGTCTACAGATTTGGTAAGTCTGCGATCAATGTCTTTGTTTATGGTTATTTATTTGGCACACCGCCAAAATATCTATGGAGTGGCTTCACAACAACTTGGTGAATATCCTTGAGTGGCCCAGCCAGAGCCCAGACCTAAATCCTATTGAACATCTCTGGAGACATCTGAAAATGGCTGTACACTGTCGCTTCCCATCCAACCTGAAAGAACGGTACCTGATTGAGAGGTACTGCAAAGAGGAATGGGCAAAAATTCCCAAAGACAGGTGTGCCAAGCTTGTGGCATCATATTCAAAAAGACTTGAGGCTGTAATTGCTGCCAAAGGTGTATCAACAAAGTATTGAGCAAAGGCTGTGAATACTGATGTACATGTGATTTTTCAGCTTTTTTATTTTTAATAAATTTGCAACAATTTCAAAAAAAAATTTCACATTGTCATTATGGGGTATTGTGTGTAGAATTTTGAGGAATCAAATTAATTTAATCCATTTTGAAATAAGGCTGTAACAAAAAAGTGTGGGAAAAAATGAAGCGCTGTGAATACTCTCCGGATGCACTGTATATGTTTGTTTCTATGTTTGCTTATATAACTCCTATTTTCATTTAAAGCACTTCATTTTTGCATTGATATTTGATATCTCTTGTTCAAATAAATTATGAACAGCAGCCACGCTAATTATTTACTTTGTTCTCTATTTCCACATGGGGGTGCCCATCCCGAGGCCTCTAGAGATTGTGCAGTGCCATTGATGGGATCCAAGATCTGGGAAGAGATGATGCCAACCATCAAGGACTTCGAGGACAACACATACACCTAATACACAAATACACTTCATTAAACACATGAACATCACCTACATGCTATATAACAGCAGGTTAACTATGTTTATATATACTAACTTTAACTGTTAAAAGCTATTAGTTACTATTTATAAGTTGTTAGTAACCAACAAAGTCATGGTAACTAATAACCTATCCGAATTTGATTGTAATGCAGTAATGTGCACCATTTGTAAAGCTGCCTTGATACTTATTGTGAAAAGCGCTATACAAACAAACAAACTTAAAATTAATTTAATTGAATAGTGTGGATGAGTGGGTACTAGAGCACCAAACAAGGCTGCAAGTGATATTTGAGGAAGTCCGTGAACATTTGTAACATTTCTAAGCTGCTGTGTCTTCATTAACTTTGCCCCATTAATGTGTGCATGCATCAGATGGTAACTAAGGATGTTTGAGACATTGTGGTTTGTGCACTGGCCACCAGTTACCCAAAGATTTGTGCATTGATCCATACTCCTGCATTGTGCGACCAGTTGCAACTGTGAGCAATTATATGGCTCATCCATCCCAATGATCATTATTAGGACAGATGTCTTTTCACTCTTGAGGTTATTAAAGGGCTGCTGTCACTAGGGATACTATAAAGATTGCACTGCTGTCTTAGTGTATGGGTGTGTGTGCTTTCACATCAAGTTGGTGTTGGAGATTTGTGTTGGTGACAGCTTGGTCTTCTTCGCCGCAAGTGTCAGATACAGTGTCTATAGAAAATCATCATACCCTGTGAAAATCTATACCCCTAACTCACATTACACCTTGCTTTCAAAAGACCTTCGTGATAAAGTTGTAGAGAGGCCCAGGTTAGGAGAAGGCTACATAAACGTTTCAAAGGCTGGAAAAGTTATTTGGAATGTGATTTGATTTCAGGCTGTATGACAACTAAACTAATTATTTCAAAGGGGTATTGTGATTTCTATAGGCACTGTATGTACTGTCTTTCAACCCTTTATGTGAGATTGATGGTGTTTAACTTAATTGTTCTCTCTCTGTTTTTGAATTGAGTTTTTTTATACTTCATTATTTAGGTTGTTTTATTGTGCTATTGCTGGCTTTTGTTCATCTTCTTTCTATACAGTTTCATCTCAGTGAGTTGCCTATGATTACATGGAGACCAATAATCCGGTTTAAATACAATTAAGACACTGATTAACAGTCTACCATGTAAACAGCAATTTTTGATTTATCCGATTAAGGTCATACTCGAACTAAACAGATATTGGATTAAGACGTGTGGAATATGCCAATTTTAGTCGCATTACTGAAGTGCAGTACACACATGTAAACACCTTAATCAAACTATTACTGTCGTGTTGGATTTTCGCCGCATTTTGCGACAGGATAGTCTATACACACACGACTGTTTGACACTATTCTCTGCACCCACCGAATCAGTGAAGGACCACAACCACCTGTATCGTGAAATGCGGAGCGTTTTTTTCAAATCCCATTAAAACAACACTCTTCCAGCAGTTCATACTCGCATCCAATATCTTGTTTGTCACGGGGGGCATGCATGAAATGCTCCTAAATGAAATTGAAAGTGCCAAACTGCAGTTAAAGTTGACAAATGAAAAATGAAACCCCCGAAATGACATGATACTCCGGAGGAAATGTGGATAGCGTGGTGACGCAACGGCGTTAATCGAATTATGTGCTATAACATGTAAAACGGGATCATGAAAGGAACATTCAAAAAGCAACTCATATAAACACCTTAATCATATTATTGTCTTGTTCAGATTAAGGCAAATCATTATATTACTGATGTAATATAATGTCCATGTAAACATATTTGCATTACTTGTTTTCTTCACTGATATATTGCTTTATTTCAGGCGTGTGTGTGTGTGTGTGTGTGTGTGTGTG
>CAIGQW010054354.1:3610875-3626202 GCA_903798125.1 Danio choprae
ATGAATGAATGAATGAATGAATGAATGAATGAATGAATGAATGAATGAATGAATGAATGAATGAATGAATGAATGAATGAATGAATGAATGAATGAAGGTCGGAGTGCCCAGCCAAGAGCAAGATGGAGAACGTGATCAAATTGATTCATTTACATCCCATGGCAGGACATTATTGTATTGAAAACTACAGCAGATCCATGATCGTTTCCACTGGCTCAAACTGAAGGCAGAAGTTAAATGTTTCTGAAAGAGTTGTCCCACCTGTCAAAAAGAGTTTTTTTTTTTTGTTTTATTCCTAAATTCTGCTGCTCAATAGCCAGCACGTTGACAGCACGTATACGAAGTGAAATGGTCTACAGAAGCTAAACAGCATGAGTCCAGTTCTCTCACAGGAGAGAAGAGAAGAGCACTTGGTTGTTCACATCAGCCAGAAAGCTCACCGCTGCTGAGACCCAATACGTACCATGGAGAAAGAGTTGGCCATTAATATAACCTGGCCATTAGGAGGGTACTCACACTAGGCTATCCGAACCGTGCCCGGCCGCGTTTGACCCCCATTTCCTGGTTCGCTTGACAAGTGTGTGTGCTCTGATTCATGGCCAGGTGTGGTCCAGTTGGCCAGCCGTGGCCCGGTTGGAAGAAGTGGTCTGGAGCGGGGTTCGGTTGGGCTTTGGCACGGTATGCTTGTGGTGTGAGTGCAAAGCGCACTTGACGTAAAACTGAAGATGTGATGTCACTTTTAAGGGGTTTTTATATGGATTTATTAATCATTCTTACTTTATTAACTGCGAACTGTCATAGTTTATTAAAGACGTAAACCCCTCGCTGCACGTGAGCTGTCATCTTCAGCAAACCTCCTAATATGTGCAGCACGATGACTTTCATGAAAATTTATGAGCGTCAAAAGTGGTGGAGCTGTTCAGCAAAATATTTGACTGTGTGTCATCGCATCCCAAATGACTTAAAATAATACAAAACAATTTAACTAAAGCAATTTCACTGTATTGAGCGAGAGCGCTTCTCTTCCTTACTGAACAGTCGCATCATCGATGACATAAGCGTGCTCGGGCCTGAAAAGGTTAAAAATGCAGTGTGAGTGCAGGCCGAGGGGAGAAAGGAGGGGTGACAATCATGCCCTGGCACGGTTCAAGGCAATCGTGCCTAGTGTGAGTGCACCCTAAGTGGGTAGTCTGGGAGCTAAGGTATTATCTACTAAGAAGATCTTTCACAGATCATGCTCCATTACAGTGGATGGCAAAGGCCAAAGATACCAACACCAGTGTCACTCGATAGTTCTTAGTGCTCTAAGACTCGACCTCTACTTGAAAGTACAACAAGCTGGCCCTTGCAGTGTTAAGGGTAATAAATTACATGTAATGCGAGTTATGTAATCAGATTACTTTTTTCAAGTAACTACAACATCCAAGCATTACTTTTTTTATTTCTAATAACTCCATTTATTTTGTTTTCCCATTTATTGACTGACAGCACCTCTGTCCCGATGTTGAGCGAAATCACAAATGCAAATTTGCTGTGTAAACAGGATACTTACTCTTAGTTCTTGCTTAAATGTGAAGTATATTTACTCATCTCACAAAACAGACTGACGATCCCCTAAAATTAATTTTTTTAATAAAATATTTGAACATGTTTCTAATTAATGTGCAATTTAAAAAAATTATTTCATTGTTGAAGAGTGTCTTTTCATTTTCTTGAGCCTGAGGGTTATTTACTTAACATTTCACTTTTGGCATTAAAGGGCCTTATATAGGCTATTACACATAAGCAAGCCTGACCCAAATGAAAAAGTAACAAATAATGTAATAAATGCTTTTATTCAAACACATTTAGTGTTTTTTTTTAAGTAATGGAAGATTGTGATGCATCATGTTAAAAGTAACTTTCCTCAGCGCTCTGTCCATACGTCATGATACGTCATAGCGTCACAATTTCTCTCATAATCTCCACAGAATCTTTGTTCAAGGGGAAACTGAAACTTCACCTTTTACAAAAGGCCTACAATACCAGAGTCATCTGAACATCCTCTTTTTTCCTCTTTATATGTTTCATGTTTTATGTATTAATTGTTGTTTCATTCCTTTAATCATTTTTATTCAATTTGGGTTAAGAACAATGGTCAACAACTGTTTTTGTATTGTGCTATATAAATAAAGTAAGTAAGTATAATCCTGCAATAGTGGATACTGCGGTTTAATTCCCGTATTTCGCCCGAGCCAATCACTCCGACCGTGGAGACCTGATTCTAATCTCAAATGCCAAGACTAAGCCTATGGAACTGATTTTTTATTGAATTATTATTATTGTGCAGTGTTTTTGGCATATCAGCAGTGCCTGATACTTATTCACAGTTGTATGTGAAGCTAGAAGTGCCTCCCAATATTAATCATATTTACAAATTCATAAGCCATTAAACTTGGAAACAAATTGCCATTATTGGGTAATGTAATTAGATATACCATTTGTGTAGAACATTAAGTTGTTAAAATTAATAAGAAGCACCACACGTAAATTGTGTATTTCATGGGGGCTATGGCCTACTGTAAAGTATTGAAGAAGTTTACTTTAATATACAATGTTATTAATGTGCAAAATGTTTAAATTAACCTCTGTAAAAACATCTGTTTACAGCATTATATTGCAATCACGTCCCTTTCCTTAAATCAAAAGTTCTATGCTCACTTACGATCTTCAAACCTGAACACTTTGGACTAATACTCTACATGAAAGTCAAATGGTCACACAAGCAGGTGTGAATTCACAGCTATATATGAAGATTAATTGTTTAAAGGGGACCTATTATGACCCTTTTTACAAGATGTAAAAGAAGTCTCTAATGTCCCTATAACTTTTTGAAACTGCCCCTCTTAAGCTTTGACACAAATTGGTTTAGTCACTTTAAATTCAAATGAGATTGGGAAAATGTGAGAATACGTGTCTCAAAAGAAAGCAGTCTATCACAACAATCTATCCCTATCTACAGTGTTCATGTGTGCATCTAAAACATCACAGTTATAATCCTCTTAGTCCACTGACATCATCTTCAGCTAGTGAAAACTCCAACAGCAGGCAGCTGCTTCCCATACAGTGCTGTTTATGCTAATGAGGGAGAAATCATCACTAATGACTTTCCCCCTGTGATGACATGTACAAAGGAAGAATGTCAATCAAAGTGTTTATGCAGACTGTTCTTATCAAGTGTGATTATAAAAAGATAGAATTAATACATTTTTACGCTTAAAGGCTGGCTATATTTACACACTGTTGACAAATAACTGTGTTTTGGTTTTAACCCTTTATAAAAGTGATTTTTGGATAATAGATTCCCTTTAATTTGGTTAATCCATCTTTGTATTTCTGTGTCCATGTAGCCTAAATACTGTTAGACATCTCTGAACAACTTTTGCTGGTAATTGGTTTATTTGTCCGACTGTTTAAAAAATGAATCAAGCTTTCTTGCAACTGTATAGATTAGCGGACAACAAAAATCATGAAATCTTTCTAATATTAACAGTATGAAAATAAATCTCTACCTGTGGATGTCAGACCATGACTTATTTTATTAGCTATTTTTCTCTCTAACTATTGTCTTATTAATGAAACAATTGAATAATCTGCATATGGTAGTCAATGGTTTCAGCTTTCATCAAAATATCTTCTTTTGAGTAAAAACAACAACAAATGTTTGTACCCGCTTGAGGGTGAGGAAATAGTAAAGAAATGTTAATTTGTGGGTGAACTACTCTCTTAATTAGTGTCAATATATATTTTAAAATTCCTTGTTATTATGTCCTCATTTATTGATGATCTGTTTTATGAAAATAAAAAACAGATTTTAGGCCCTGTTGCAGTTTGGAAAGTCTAAATGTATTTGTAATATTAGTTATGTTATTTCTGCTTGTGTTTCTCCACAACTAGATCTGTGATTAGTCTTTTACTTTCAAACAGGTCCGGACAGATGGAGCAGATGAGGGTTGTGTGACATTTGTGCTGAATGAAGAGGATCACACACTTGGGAACTCTCTGAGATACATGATCATGAAGAGGTAAGTAAATCAAGTGCTATGTATTTCTGAACGTACTGCCAAAGCAAATGATTTTGAAGCTGGCTAACGTGAATCATGCATGACTTTGTTTCCTCAGTCAGGACGTGGAATTCTGTGGATACAGCATCACACACCCTTCAGAGAGCAAAATCAACTTTAGGATACAGACGCGAGGTGTGATATCTGAAAGTTAGCATTCTACTCAAAAACAAGAAGAATAGGCTTAGCATTGTTCTAAACTTCGCGCTAAAAGTGTCTGTCTGATATGTAAATGTAATATTTGCATAATATGGCTGCTGCACATTAATTAGAAACATGTTCATTTTCAGTAGTCAGTGTTCATTAGCTCTGTGATTAATGTTGCAGATGGAGTTCCAGCATCTGAACCTCTGCGCAATGGCTTGAACAACCTGACAGATGTCTGCAAACATGTCTTGCAAACGTTTGAGGTAAGACATGAGTGCACGACATCAGCATGTTAAGTCTATTTACAATGTAGAGTTTCCTTTTTAAAAGGACTGAACAATATATTGAAATTCAATAAAAAATATATTAAAAAATGTACCAAGACCAATGATTATAGTACAATTAAAGGGATAGTTCACACAAAAACAATAATTCTCACTATTTATTGACACTCAAGTGGTTCTAAATTTTTAAGAATTGTTTTTTTCTTTTGTTGAACACAAAGGAAGATATTCTGAAGAATGTTCTGAAAAATTAGCCATTAGACATCCATATTAGGAACAAAACATACTATAGAAGTCAATGGCTGATATATTTTTTCCAGCATTCTTCAGTATACTGTATATTCCTTCGGGTTCAACAGAAAAAACTCAGAAGAAGAAAAAAAAGAGACGTGTGTGTGTGTGTGTGTGCGCGCGCGCGCGGCCTTTAGTATTAGTCCTTTATTTATGTATGAAAAAAAATTTCAGATTTATGCCAGTTTTGTAGAATTATTATTTTTTTCTTATTTGGCAAATTTCTATAAAAATTGTGTGTGTGTCTGTGTGTGTGTGTGTGTGTGTGTGTGTGTGTGTGCGTGTGTGTGCGTGCAAAACATAGAATGCTCATTCCAATTGCATTTGTCCTCTGGATCCAGGCCTTTACAGAAACGTAAAACATTCCAGATTTCTACTGGGTTTATTACTTTTTTTGGACAATTTATTTTATTTGTTTTTAATAAACACACCTTTAGAACAACTGAACCAAGTCCAGTTTTTGTATGTTTTAAGATAGATTATACCCCTGAGAAGGGAACATTAAAAAAACACATACAGAAACTTCCATCAGGTTGTCCTGACCATGTGGGCCAATTAATGGTTAAACCAAAAGTTACATTTTATGCTTAAATATAGAATCATAATGTTTAGATGCAATCGCAAAACCCAATCAAATCTCCCAACATCCTCTTTCTCTTGTATCCTGATTTAAACAGGCACGGATGAAAGAATTCAAGGAGCAAGAAGAGTCCATGACATGAAGATCAGCACTTGGAGAACAAGTTGTAGAAATCTTTTGTAGAAAACTTTTTGTATGTATGAATACAATTATATAGCAGTACAATTTATTTTTGTGAGCACGTGAACACTGGTAAATTGTTTCAAAAAGAGTTTCAAAACAATGCAATGTAGTCATAACAATAGCAACACAATATTTATTTATTTCAGAGTATCATAAGAATGCTATAAGAAAAAAAAATGGTAGCATTTTTCAAATAAGGAATATTGTTTTGAATGCATTTATTTTGATGTTTACCTTTCCTGAAAAATAAAAATGCTATGTAAATGATGACTTTTACCAGTCTAATTTCTGTTACTCTGGTCTAGTGTTGCATTGTGGGTGCAGTGATACACTTTTACACTGGTTTATATTCGAGTTTTACACTTTAAAGGTTTTAGACATGGCTGTTTTAGTCACTTGTAGCTCAGAACCTCCCAATATTTTAGTGAAACATGAAAATTTTAATAAATAAACGTGTGTGTGTGTGTGTGTGTGTGTGTGTGTGTGTGTGTGTATATACATATATATACATTGTTATTTAGAGTGTCCCCAATTTAGAGTGTCCCCAACCCAAAAAATGTCTGTTTTTATTCAAATGTGTAACATAATTTGAACTGAAACACGAAGATGGGGTGGGACAGAGCAGCTCCTCCCCCTTTTTTTTTAAGAAAAGCCAGCCAATAGCATTTTGTTTTTATCAGCTCAGCTTGTGAAAGTGGTTGAGCTCAAGTGCATCAAATGAAGAGCAAATGAAAAGCGTCTTAAAGGGGGCGGGGCATGTCAGATATTATAGAGCATTTGATTGGTCAGAAGATTTGATGTGAAACTTAAGTGACAAACTGCAAGATTTGGATGTTTATATATTCTAAATGCAAAATTTGTCACAGTTTTGGAGCATTCTAGCATTCTCTTATAGATATCCTTAAGACTAACATACTGATACTAACATCTAAAAAAAAAACTTAATGTTGATTTCATGGGGACTTTAATGTAATGTGTGGGGCAAGACAATGATGATTCGACTAGCAAGAACTGTAGTGCAGACATTAATGGGATAAAATAAAATAAAGAGGTGTAAAACACCACTTTGTACAGTCTCAAATTCTGAAAGAGATGTGACAGAAATTTTTAAAAGAAATGTTTGTTTATTTTCAGCCATCTTTGTGTTGTCACAATGTCAGTAGCCTATGAACAGTGGGGTGCTTTGTCTTTGCGTTATCTGCAATTCCAACTCTTTGATATCCCACAAGACGCCCACTGCATTACACGTTTAAGTTTCACTACCTTGGCAAAGGGAATGTTACAACACCACAGTATTTTTCTGTTTTATAGTCATGTAACGTCAGTTTCAGCTTTAATATAATGGTGAACAGTGTAGCAAATGATCAATGTCTAAAAGGAATACATTTTGAAATCACAGCACATTTACAATTTTGAAATACCTGGTATTATTTGTTCATAAACATTGTTTAAACTGATCAATAAATAAAGATTATATTTAAGACAGCTTTGGAGACAAAGACAATTTTGTATGATTTTTAGCACAAATTTTGTGATGTGAAGCCTAAAACAATATTTAAAAATCCAACTTTGGGTTTTGTCCCCCCCTTTCCAACAGCATGCAGTGAATGTTTTGCCTACACTGTTAGATTTTTACAATTTTGAATTAGTTAGAATTTTACAGTAATTTACCGCAACAACGCCCAGTAAAATATCACACAGATTATTTACAGTTCACTACTGTAATATGCACTGCATTGTAGGTCATTTCAAAACTTTTACAGTAACCTACTGCATATTAGGAGTTTGCGGTATTCTACTGTAACCAATGTAATCAAGTACTGCTACTGTAGCTGAAAACAACAAAGAGACGGTTGAAAAAAATGATTAATTAGCATCTTGTATCACAAATGTTTATAAAATGGATTGATGAATGAAAATTACTTTTGTAAACCATTTGAAATGGATATAATAACAATAATGAAAATACTGTTCAACATGATCTTGTCACTTGTTTGGAATTTATTAAATTCGATAGTAAATACTTAAAGGTTTTGTACTGCCAGTTTAAAATGTAAATAGATAACAGTAAAAATGCTGTAAAAATTGTCAT
Organism: Danio choprae; assembly: GCA_903798125.1. Lineage (NCBI taxonomy): Eukaryota > Metazoa > Chordata > Actinopteri > Cypriniformes > Danionidae > Danio > Danio choprae. The sequence goes on from CAIGQW010054354.1 coordinate 3,618,557, forward strand.
ACTATATAATTAAAATGTGATAAACGACATTTTACCAAAAAGAGAAGTTGCGGTAAGGCTATTTCACTGTAAAATGTAATTGCAGTAGGGCCCAGCTACGATAAAACACATTTTCAGGTAAGTTACTGTAAAGGTTGATTTATACTTCTGCGTCAAGTGCACGCGTATGGTCCAGCGCAGCCTTCGCGTGGTTGCTTAGCCCTTGCCATGGCTGACGCTGACGCGCACCTCTCAAAAAATGTAACTACACATTGCAACGACGCATAGCTGTGACAAGTGTGGGCAATGCTGCGAGCCTGATGGAGTGAGTGTTTACAAGTGTCGAGTCCCGTGAAGAAGCTCCAGATGGAAACTTTTGTTTTGTGTTTACCTTATGATTAAAGTTGTTGCCCGTCCGCCGGTTCCCACAAGTTTTAACTACTTGTAGCGTTCAGAAAAAGCAAAATACCTGCGAAAAAAACGACACAGAGGAACATAAAAACCTACCGCCAACTAGCATTTCGCAAGTGTTATTGCAGAGCAACACAAACAGCATGCAGAAGTATAAATGCATGACTACGTGCAAGGTATGCGCTGTGGGTCACGGCGATCACTCGACGCAGAAGTATAAATCAGCCGAAGTATAAAATAAAAGGGGTAGTTGCTGTATATTGCTGTAAACAGTGCTGCCAGTAAGTTACCGCAAAAATACAATAAAATGTCTAAGTGTATCTTTCATATAATCATTTACATTAATATACATTTCTTTGCAATTTTACAATTTATGCTAAATTGTGATTTTTGAAATTATGAGTAAAATGTTGGAAATAAGGATCATGTTATATTTAAATGATTTTCTAGTTTTCCCTAACAGCCTCAATACACCCATTTGATTGTAGAAAAGAAAACAATTTAAAGGAACCATTTTAATTATTAAATCAGCAATATACTTCGACGAACATACAAGGGCAACAACATAACAATTACAATAATAAGTTAAAAATAAAAACCAAAGTAAAAAAGTAAATCATGTTCATAATCAGGTGTAGGTAATGACAAATTATTCAAGGATTAGATTTAAGGCTTTAAAATAATGTACTCAAACCTAGTACTTTGTTTCACAAGACAAGCCAAATCACACCAAAATGATTAAATCAGCCCTATCTACAGACAAACAACTCGTGCGCGCGCGTGTGTGACGCAATGCAGAAATCTTCGTGGTCGCCTATGGATGACGAAACGCGGAAGACAGTGACGTTTGTTGATTTCTGGATTTACACACACCGGCGTTATTTTGATCATTTATAGAATTTCAGACATGTTTGTAAGGCAATGAAAGTGCTGTTTATGCCACTGTGGGTTAAAGACGTCAAAGAGAGGAGCACGAGCGGCTGTTTGAACGTCAGAATCTCAGGTAACGTACATATAGCGGATGATGATCGATCAACTGATTATATCATCGGCTTCATCATCTGATTTCAACAAGAGTATTTTCTCATCAAACTAATGTCATGTAGGAAACCTTATTTTATGATTTGTCATCGTTTTGATTTCCTCCAGACGAGTCAGTAATAATAACGTTAGTGCGATTATTATACAGCTCTTATGTAACGTTAGTTACGTTACTAACTTCTAAAAATCATGTTTCTTGTCATTTACGCAAGTCATGTTATTAATTATGATAATATATATATATATAGTCTGATGTACATGTCTGATGTACATGTTTACAGTGTTATATACAGAAGCTAAAAGCTCACGAATGCAAATGTTATTATCAAAACATTGTATACAAGATCCTGTATATAACTCTGGGGTATTAATAATGAAGTAGTATCTTAATTAAAATGACGATACAAGTCACATTATTCAATACAAAACACATTATTGAGTTTAGTGAACTAGCTTTTCAGTCTGGAATAATAAACGCAACTCCTAGCAAGCAAGACTGTTTTTATGAATAACACACATTTTTAAGGTTAATAAAAAATCAGGTAAAAATTACAGAATTTGTATTGTTTAGTTTACTATTAATGTTTTATGTAATTGTTTTATGTTCGAGTGTTTAGTCAGCATGCAGAAGAAGGAGACGGGATCATAGTCAAGTGATTTGATCACAAGCTGTTTTGCTGTTTTCTAGAATCATGACTGAATTCTGAACTCTGGTTCATCAAACCGTTTCCTCAAATGTGTTTCCACCATTTCCGTCCAATGATTGATGAGCATTTGGTGTGATCCCCATTTCTTATGTTTAGATACTGGCTACATTTAAACTGATATAAGCTAAAAAAAAAAAAAACTATAATCTCATTGTCTTAGTGTTTTTAGTTTGTTTATTAGTATTGTTAGTATTATTTTATGAGTTAGTATGAAATGCATAGAAATTTCAGGGTGAAACAATGCTGCTGAGAAGTAAAAGGTGCTGATTTTCATGTAATTCTGTGAGTGAAAAAAAACCCAAAAAACTTTTTAGTAACAACCGAAACAGAAGTTGCGATAGTCTTTCCTTCCTTATTGTGAAATATGGCCAAAAGAAAACGGCTTCTGAATTGAGAAAAAAAAGACTTGACAGAACTTGATTTTGTCTGTCATAATTGATTACAGTTACAATGTCAGATGATAATAATAATAATAATAATAATAATAATAATAATAATAATAATAATAATAAAAAGAAGAAGAATAAGAAAAAATAATGCTGGTAATGTCCACACATTAATAATTAATAGCACATTTTAAGAATTAGGAATATTGTAAATAATTAAACGAGGGGCTCACAAAGTCTGTACAATTTCCAGCTTTCTTCAAAATATCTACTGTATATATTATTAAACAGTATTTATAAAACAATATTATCTGAAAAGAGTAGCATTTTTGGTAGTTTTGTGTTCTGTCAGCTTTGCTGTCCCCAGTTACAAATTCAAAATGAAAATCCAAAGGGCTTACAATTAACATTTACATATACTGTTGAAAATGATTAGCTCTCCTGTGAAATTTTGATTCTGTATTTCTTACGGAGAAAGTCTTATTCCTTTTAGTTTGGCTAGATTGTATATATTTTTTTTAAATGTAAACTATTAACATCAATATTATTAGCCCTCTAGAGGATATTTTTTTGATTGACTACAGAACAAACCACTGTTGTCCAATGACTTGCCTTATTAACCTAACTTGCCCAGTTAACCTAACCTAGTTAAGCCTTTAAATTGCACGATATTAGAAAAATCTGATATTGCGATATTTAATTTTTTTGCGATAAATATTGCTATATGAATATGTTTCACAAGATAGTTTAAATAGCTCTATTTGGTGGTTTTCTGGGGAGTCTAACAGTATTCGGGTACAGAAATTGAATAATCACAATGCAAAAAATGCTTTTTATTGCTTTGTCTCGTTTATTCCCAATATCAAAAAATTCTTAGATCAAATAAAAATATTGTTTTGTTTTCACCTTCAGAAGAAACAAGTCAAAATTAAGAGTTTTTCCTTTAAACAAGCTTTAATCTGCCAGAGGGGGTTAGCAAAATAACCTTGTTTTCGCTTTGAATTGTAGATATTTGGACTAGAAACATAATTTTTTTGTATAAATTTCGTGTAAATACGGTAAATAAATACAATTCTGTAGCTCCTGGTCGACCGTAATTCAGACTCAACATTGCATATTCAATTCAATTCAATTCAAGTTCATTTATATAGCACTTTTTACATTGTAGATTGTGTCAAAGCAGCTTAACATGTTCTAGTAAAGTCCAGATTTAAAGTGCATATCTTGCGATGTGACTATTGTGGATGCACACATTGCGATACCGATGCTGAAACGATATATTGTGAACTAATATATTGCAAAATAGCTAATAAGTACCGTCATCATGGCAAAGACAAACTGTTATTTTAACAGTAGTTGTATTAGTTACACCATTATTTAAACAGTTATTGTTATTGAAAAAAATATTCTCTCCTATGAACATCACTTGGGAAATATTTCATAGAATTAAAATTTCACAGAATAACTTGGTCTTTAACTGTATATATCTTGTCATTGCAATACCGATACTTTGAAGTTCCTGAACGATGCTTTTTTCCTAAATAATAATTTTATAAAATTTAACAAGATTACATACGCCATTGTTTCACAGCCAAACTCTTAATAGCACAAAGAAACAAAATGTAACCAAACCAAATAAACTAAATATAACCAAACCAAAGCTGAATCTGTCCAAATAAGGTCAATAATGTACATTTTTAAATTATTTTGACACAAGTGTTTTTAAATCTTCCAGTGTTTGATAAGGTTTATCTGCGGTGATGGCTATCTTGTTTGCGGTGGTGGCTCGAGGATCAACCGTTCTAGCTAAGCATGCGTGTTTCTCTGGCAACTTTCTGGAAGTGACAGAACAGATCCTGGCCAAAATCCCATCGGAAAACAACAAACTTACATATTCTCATGGCAGGTACAACTGACATTTAGCTAATGCAATGTTTCCCTACCCTGTTCCTGAAGGCACACCAACAGTTCACTTTTCCAACCTCTTCCTAATCAAACACACCTGAATCAACTCAGCAGAATATTAGAAAAGACTCCAAAACCTGAAATGAATGGGTCAGATAAGGGAGACATCCAGAATATGTACTGTTGGTGTGTCTCCTGGAACAGGGTTGGGAAACGCTGTTCTAATGTGCTGTGAACATTTTAGCAGTGATTCTTTGTGCTGATTCAATGTGTTTCTGTTGGGGGTTTTTTTTTCCAGCTATCTCTTCCACTACATATGCCACGAGCGGATTGTCTATCTGTGTATCACTGATGATGTGAGTATCCATCACATGATCTCAGCTTCTCTCCAGCTCCATTCACACACTAAACTGTTTGTTTCTCTTTCAGGAGTTTGAGCGGTCCCGTGCGTTTGGCTTCCTCAATGAGGTGAAAAAGAGATTTCAGACCACATATGGCTCTCGAGCACAGACCGCACTGCCCTACGCCATGAACAGTGAGTTTTCCAGCACACTGGCTGCACAAATGGTACGTGCGTCTGCCATCTTTGTATGTTTTTATTTGTAGACTTTCAATAGGGATGCACCGATATGGAATTTTAGACCGATACAGATAACCGATAATTTAGCCGATATATTAGCCGATAAGTATACATTTTTCACATTTTTCTGCATGATTTCAAAAGCAAATGGCAAACATATAAGTGAACGTGAATTTCATTTGAAAACTTTAACTTCAGAAAAGTTTGAACTGATCTCTGCATCAGATACTCTTTTTTTTTTTATGTGGCCAATTTTCTTTTTATATAAATAAAATCTACAGCTTGACACAAAAAATGCAGAAATAAATCCACCAAGTAATTGAACATTAGGGTGGCACGGTGGCTCAGTGGTTAGCACTGTCGCCTCACAGCAAGCAGGCCGCTGGTTCGAGTCCCGGCTGGGCCAGTTGCCTTTTCTGTGTGGAGTTTGCATGTTCTCCCCGTGTTGCCGTGGGTTTCCTACGGGTGCTCCGATTTCTCCCACAGTCCAAAGACATGCGCTATAGGGGAATTGGGTAAACACATTTGGCTGTAGTGTATGTGTGTGAGTGATTGTGTAAGAATATTTCCCAGTACTGTGTTGCAGCTAGAAGGGCATCTGCTGTGTAAAACATATGCTGGAATAGTTGGTGGTTCATTCTGCTGTGGCGACCCCTGATAAATAAGGGACTAAGCCGAAGGAAAATGAATGAATGAGAAATATCATAACAATTTCTGTAAATAAAAATTGTGTGAATAACTGGATGGCTAACTGAAATGGTACAGATATAGGTCATGCAGTTTAGGATTATGGTATGCTGAGCTTTAGATTTGAGCGTATTGAAGGCTTTTCACATGACTGGGTTAATCTGTGATTCTCCAGTCCTCATTAGAGATAGTATAAGTATTTATTTAGCATACACTTGAAAACTTTCCGCAAGTCAACAGTGATTTACAGTGGACATGACACTGACGGTCTCTTACGTATAATCCGGCTATAGTAACAGTGCAGTGATGTAAAGTAAAAACAAAGTGACTTTTCATCATACGACCAAAGGCTTTTGCTAAAACATAAATTTTTTTTGTAGCTCTGCCAATATTGATCTTTCATTTATTATCAAAGTGCATGCTACAACTGTCCAATATAGAAATCTGATATATGGCAGGATATGCAAATTACATGTACAGTTAAAGTCAAAATGATTAGCCCTCCTGTGAATTTATTTATTTTCAAATATTTCTCAAACTATGTTTAACATAGCAAGGAATTTTTCACAGTATTTCCTATAATATTTTTTCTTCTGTAGAAAGTCTTATTTGTTTTATTTCGACTTGAATAAAAGCATTTTTTAATTTATTAAAAACCATTTTAAGGTCAGTATTATTCGCCCCCTTAAGCAATATTTTTTTCCATTGTCTACAGAACAAACCATCATTATACACTGACTTGCCTAATTACTCTAACTTGCCTAATTATCTTAGTTAAGCCTTTAAATGTCACTTTAAGCTGAATACTAGCATTTTGAAAAATATCTAGTCAAATAAATTAAAACTATCAAGTTTAGAAATGGGCTGAAAAAAAATCTTCTTTCCGTGATACAGAAATTGGGGAATAAAATATACAGGGGGCTAATAATTCATAATACACTTTAACTGTATGACATGCAAGTTCATGCTTGGATTTCACATATATAAATATATATGTCATACATGCAACATATTTCATAATATTGCACAAATGTACCATTTACATATATTTTTAACTTTTAAACTATTAATTGAAATAAAAATAAATAATATGGACATATATCAGATTTCAATATAATTTATCATATATCAGATTTCAATATAATAATTCCTTTAAAACATTAACCATATTATTATTATTATTATTATAAAAAAATTTAGTTTTTTTTTTTACATTTTCCGCATCATATTTCATCTGCAATTATATTTCACTTTTATAAAGACGTGATTGGTCATTAACTTCCGAATCCATAATTATGCAAACACCTGAGATTTCTCTCCATGCGAGACCCACGAATGGCAGATTAACCTGCTGCTGCTTCTCCAAGATGATTGACAGGGCACGTAACTAAGTAACAGAACAGTCCGTTAATGAGGAAACAGTATTTCCTAAAGCTTGCATACTCCTCCTCTGTTACACACTCAAAAGTTTATACTTTTTCTTCAAACAACAAAAAGTGCATACTTTTATGACGCAAGTAGGAAAATTAGGACTTCTTTTACACAGTAGTAGCGTCTAACATTGATAGAAAGAAGGTTTGTGGATGTTATGAGTGTGATTAAAATAGTACCCGCACTTTAACCTTTTTGGAGTGTCAAATATGACATGTACAGACGGTTCATATACAATTAATAGATTTTAACTGCCAATACTGTAGCCTGCTCTACTTATTTTATGAGGTGATTGCTGGATTATTGTTATGAGGCCAAAGATTGTTCATTTGTGTCTCTTAATTGTAATGTTGGAGTATTAAAACTTGTTTAAAAATTGGGGAACACTTTAAAATAATGGTCCATTACTCATACCTGTCAACATTGGGATGTGAACATAAGGGATACCCTCCCTACCCTTTTATTATTATTATTATTATTATTATTATTATTATTATTATTATTATTATTATTATTATT
>CAIGQW010054354.1:3632669-3646789 GCA_903798125.1 Danio choprae
GTGTGTCTTCCACAGGTGGTTTGTCAAACCCACTCACCTGTGCTGAGCACACTCCGAATTGCACACTATTTTCCAAGAAGCATGGGGTGTTTATGAGAAGTTGTCTGGCGCATATGGAGAGGGAAATAGATGTCACATACAGGTGGTCATATAAACGCGTGCGTGCATGCGTGCGTGCGTGCGTGCGCGTGTGTGTGTGTGTGTGTGTGTGTGTGTGTGTAACGGACTACATTTATGATACACCAGTTTAATCCCCATTCTCTTCTACAGCATGGTGAAAAGCAGTGTAAATCTGCTAAACATCTCTGTGTTTCACGTAAGAAAGTATAACGTTTGACTGAAATGGCATGAGGGCCAGTAAATGAAGAGTTAATTACTATTTGTTTTTGGCTTAATCATTTAAGCCAATTGATATTAGCGCTGTTGATGTATTAAAGCAGGAGATCATAGAGTGTAAAAAGTGATTAGTTGACTTTACTTTAAAAAAAGTGAGTAAACCAGTTGCTTTTAAAGCGATTAGTTGGCTTTACTTAAAAAAGTGAGTAAACCCATTACCCTAAAATTATCAAGTAAATGAACTGTGAATAATTATAAAAATTAAGTCAACATAACCTCCAAATTGCAATGGGTTTACTAAATAGTCAACAGTTTTTTTATATGAAGTCAACTTGTCGCTGTTAAGGCAACGCTTTTACGCACTTTATAAGGTAAAATAATCACTTTTTGACAGTGTAGCTGATTCATGATTTCTAAGAATAATGACCACTGATGTTTCTTTTAGTTAGGATTGGATATACACTGTTTACATGTTAATCTTTCATATTAGTTATACTGAAGGGAACGTTATGGTCCCTTGCTCTTAATACCAAGTTTATATCCTACAAACTTTACTAAAGTCAATCACTTCGATGGCTTGTGATTGATTGGTTGGTTGATTGACTGACTGACTGACTGACTGTGTTGAGTAGCATTTGTTGTGGGTGAACCTCATAACCTGTTAACAACACGTTTATCCCAGAATCAAATAAAGATTAAAGTATATTAAGCATCAAGAAATTAAAGCAGATTTTAAGATCATTATTTAAATTTTGCGCTGATATTTTCTTGATTCTTCAGCACACTTTCTTTCTCACATAACATACTGTGGTAACAGAGTAAACTAACACGTATAGACGCCTAATTATATACAGATACAAACACGTTTGGAATGGAATGTGCAGAAGTGCTGAGAGTATGTATAAGCAGTGTGAATATATATGGAGTGATGTATTGTATTAAAAATTAAAGTGCTGTGTCAAAATAATTGTACACACCATACATTTCAATACAAATGACCATACATCACCATACAAATGACACCCGGAATGTACATTTTGTAATGATGTGTACAGCTTAAATAAACAACAATGCCCATATGTTTTTGTGGATCAAGTTAGTACTTCCTACATTTTAGATGAGTACATTTCTTTTTTCAAAGCAAATTTCTGAAAATTCTTCCTTCCTTTCTGAGGTCATAGACCAGAGATGCCCAAACTAGGGCCCATGGGCCAAAGTTGGCCAATGGCAACCTTTGATTTGGCCCGCCATTCATTCTGAGGGAGAGAGAGAGAATGATGGGGATGGTTTAGAGATTGTCATTTCAAACTTAAGTAACCTTTGTTTGTTTTATTGTTAAGCTATAAAAAAAGCTAACTGAATTAAAGGCTCAATCCCAATTCTACCCCTTAGCCTTTCCCCTTACCCCTCACGTGAAGGGGTAGGAGTGTCCCAATTGTCTTTAGCTTGAAGGCGTAGGGCTAAGGGGAAGGGCTAGATAGCCCCTGAAACTGAGATTTCTCAGGACCACACTCAAAACCAAGGGGTACGAATATTTCCCAGAATACACCATCTACAACAGCAGCATGGCTGCACACGGAAGTCAGGAGATGCACAAATTAGCATTTTTTGGCATTATTACAAATGTTTTACAACAAACAGGCATATGTTTTAATACATTCATAACCGTGTTAGTGTTTTACTCAATATACTGCTGTGGTAAGTCAGAATTTACTTCAACTCACGGTGAGTAAAAATGGCTTCTCCTGTTCTTGTCACATGCATTTCCTGCCTAATGATTAGTGCATCTCTCTCTGTCAGCAAGGAGGGCTTTACAAGTGATAAATGTAGGGAAATAGTCAGGCTGACAGAGAAGATCTCAGAATTAGAGGCACACATCCAAACTTTAATTGAGGATAGTAAGAGTGCTAGGTCTCTAGATAAGGATTTGGATGCCACTAGCCTAGCATGCCATTCACATTGTTCGGCTCCGGTTGTTGCGTCTTCGCAGACAGACGGCTGAGTCACTGTGAGAGAATCTAGAGGTGGGAGAAAACACTGTATCTCGTTCCAACATCAAACAGGTTTAGCCCCTCAGTGATGCAGCCACTGAGAAACCTGATGAAAGTGCCCTAGTAATTGGCGACTCCATAGTACGGAACGTGCAAATAGAGACACCAGCCACCATAGTCAAATGTCTGCCGAGAGCCAGAGCGCCTGACATCATGTCAAATTTAAAAGTGCTGGCTAAATCTAAACGTACGTTCAGTAAGATCGTTATCCACGTCGATGCTAATGATGTTCGGCTACGTCAGTCGGAGATCACTAAAAGTAATGTTAAAGAGGTGTGTGATCTTGCAAAGATGATGTTAGACACTGTAATATGCTCTGGTCCCCTGCCCGCTTATCGTTGTGATGAGTTCCACAGCCGACTCTCATCACTCAACGGCTGGATGTCAAAGTGGTGCCCACTGAATAACGGGTTTTGTAGACAATTGGCCAAGTTTTTGGGGTAGACCTAACCTGTTGAAGAGAGATGGTCTTCATCCCACCCGGGATGGGGCAGCTCTCCTCTTTAGTAATCTGGCATATAGTCTTAATGTTGGCACTTGACTAACTGGGGCCCAGGTCAGGCAGCAGACGGATTGGCTTAACCAACAGCTGCTAGCCTCCACAGTTTACCTAACTCAGATAATCTGCAGCACATAGAGCCACCAGATATAAGAACATAGAGACTGTGTGTGTTTCCCAAACCTCTAAATATAAAAACACTCCCAAACCCATTCAAAGGTAACAATGTAGATTTAACCAGATGATTTCATGACCCTAAACGAGTCTTCACCTGAAGGATATCATTATAAACACGAGCCACGTCTTAAAGGCAAAGGTGGAGGCGTTGGTATTATATACAGTAATATTTTAGTGTTACTCAGCCATCTGACGTAAAATATAATTCATTTGAAGTAATAGTGTTGTATATTTCAGTGTGCAATTTAAACAATAAAGTTCAATCTAAATTTATATTGGCAACTGTATATAGACCTCCAGGGCACCATAGCGACTTTACTAAAGAATTTGCTGATTTCTTATCTGAAATAGTTCTGGCCACAGATCAAATTTAAATTGTTGGTGATTTTAATATTCATATAGATAATGAAAAAGATGCTTTAAGCCTGGCCTTCTTAGACATACAGCACGTCTCAGGGCCTACTCATCGGCATAATCATACCTTAGATCTAATATTATCACATGGTATCGATGTTGATAATGTTGAAGTTGTGCAGCAGAGTGATGACATTTCAGATCACTACTGTTTTTTGTGCATTGATAGGTCTACAAAATCATCTCGAAAAGTGTTGCCAAACTTCGACATATGCTATCAATGTCTGATGCAGAAAAGCTTATTCATGCTTTCATGACCTCTCTGTTAGACTATTGTAATGCTTTACTAGGCGGTTGTCCTGTTGGCCTAATTAACAAACTTCAGCTAGTTCAAAATGCAGCTGCTAGAGTGCTATCTAGAACAAAGAAATATGATCATATTACTCCAGTTCTTTCATCATTGCATTGGCTTCCTATTAAATATCGAATACATTTTTACATTTTATTGACTACCTACAAAGCCCTGAACGGCTTAGCTCCCCAGTATTTGAGGGAGCTCCTGGTGTATTATAGCCTCTCACGTCCACTACGCTCAATTGATTCTGGACAACTGATTATTCCCAGAATATCAAAATCAACTGTAGGCGGTAGATCTTTCTCATATCTGGCACCTAAACTCTGAAACAGCCTTTCTAGCACAGTTCGGGAGGCAGACACACTCTGTCAGTTTAAAACTAGATTAAAGACACATCTCTTTGCATTAGCATACACATAAAACACAAATGCTTTTGAAATCCAAAGGATTGTTAGTCTGCATTATTTAGAGCAACCGGAGCCGGGAACACTTCCCGAAAGACATTATATTTTTTTGATATAATTTTTTAATTTGAATGGCATCTGCGCTTATGTTATTCCTGAGGTTTCCATAATCCTGGACCAGGCCGTATCATGAGCAGCTGCTGTGGTGGCCATGGAGGAGTGGAGAGCATGAGACTGATTCCTGTAAGACCCCAGTGACAGACGAGTCTTAGCATTGATCCTGAAGGGCCAGCCTGTACACCAGACCTCTCTCATCTGCAGCTTCTCCACGATGGACGTCCAGCTTTCTCCAGCCTCCGGCGCTTAGACTGCAGCTCTGCACAAGAAGTTTGGCCATAGGAGAAATTGTCGTGCCCAACTGAGCCTGGTTTCTCTCCAGGATTTTTTATTTTTATTTTTTTACCTTCACTTTTCGTGAAGTTTGTTCCTGGACACTGTCGCCACTGGCTATCATGGTTCGGGACTTCGGGAGCTGCGCATCGATGGATCTGCTCTTCGGTGTTTGGATTTCAGCAGTGAAAATTTACACTGAACTGAACTAAACTGAAAACTTTGAAAACTGGACTATCACTGTTTCAATTTACTATAATCTCCTATGTTAAGCTGCTTTGACACAATCTACTTTGTAAAAGCGCTATAGAAATAAAGATGAATTTAACTGAATTTACCATCATGCGTTTTAAAAACCCCCTGCTAAAATAAAAACTAAACGCTAAATTTCGCTATCTATAATCCCTAATAATAACTCCTGTATAGTTGTCCCACAACATACTTTCACATCTGACACTCGATGACACTCGAACACCCTGTCAGAAAAGTTTAGTGGCTGGGAATGAGCTTTTTACAGGTATAATCTGGTATAATGTTAATGTTGTTTTTGTGTGTTTACATAGATGAACATGGCCATAGTGTAAATGCACAGTACAGTTACGATCTTATTGCCACATTATATTGTTATGATAACATGATATCATTGCCTTCAGTGATTTCCTGAAGAGAAATGCCAAAAAAATAACGCAACTGGAATACCTACAGCAGTCGCGATCGTCTGATCTCAAGAGATCGCGACGACATATTATGATGTGTATAGGTGCTGTAGTGGTGTCCCATTTCTTAAAGCCCTTCCCCTTCACACTCTGTTTCAAGGGCCAAGGGGTACAAAAATAGAATTGGGATTGGGCCTTAAATGGTTTGAATTAATGAGATTTAGTGATTTAAATGTACATACTGTCACCCGATAGATAGAGCACAATGCAGACTTTGGTGAGCGAATCAAGGCAAAGGCAGATTCTGCTTGACTAGTACATTTAACCGCAAACTTATCCAGCATATGTTTTACACAGCGGATGCCCTTCCATCTGCAACCCATTACTGGGAAACATCCACACACACACATTCCCAGACATACACTACGGACAATTTAGCTTACCCAATTCACCTATACCGCATGTCTTTGGACTTGTGGGGGAAACCGGAGCACCCGGAGGAAACCCACGCGAACACGGGGAGAACATGCAAACTCCACACAGAAATGCCAACTGACCCAGCCGAGGCTTGAACCAGCTACCTTCTTGCTGTGAGGCGATTGTGCTACCCACTGCGCCACCGTGAGGCCCTAAATGAAAATCATAACCAATACAAAAAAGTGTTGTTCTGTAACAAGATCACTTCAGTGAATCACATTAGAATTATTAGATTTTTTTTATTTCTATCTATCTACTGGACAGTACAGTGACAAAACAGTCATTGCTCCTTCAAATAAAATGACACCTCAATGTTTCTGCAAGGCACCGTATGTACCTGACATGAGCATCTCAGCATTTCACACTATTAAATCTGTTGACGGTCGATGATAAAAATATCTGTAGGGTCACTGAGCTGAAGTTTGTAACTGACTCTCAGAGCTGTGAAAATGAAAGAATGAGATAAAGTTAGAGATTTAGGCTGACAACAATTCATAAAATTGTATAAACATAAATCATAATTCAATATTGCAAAAACTGGTAGAATCACTGACATGAAATCTTTTTTTATATAAAGAGCAGTAAATACAGTCAAACAGTATAAAGTTGAAGGCAAAATGATAATAATAATAATAATAATAATAATAATAATAATTTATTTTGCCTTTAAAACTTAATTCTCAAAGCGCTTTACACAAAAAAGATACAGATATAAAAACAGCTGATAATAACCGTAAAATTGAACCATACAAAATAGATAAAACATTCAAATATAAAGTAGTGTGTTTTTAAGGATGATTTAAACCATCTAAAAGATTGAGCGTGTCTAATGTTATAGGGGAGAGAGTTCCACAGCCTCAGAGCCAGGGAAGAGAAAGCCCGGTCACCCATAGAACGCAGACGAGTGGAGGGGACTGTTAAAAGGCCAGAGTGGGAGGAACGGAGGTCACGTGAAGGGGATTATTTAAATAATTATCCCTCTCCTGCAGTGTGCGAATTATACACTGACGATCAGGGGGGTCAACTTTTTCGGTAATATTATTTTGTGTAACACATGCTTTAGTAATTCAAATTAAATGACATCTAATTTATTAATGCAACATATTTAATTTTTCAGTGGTTTGTGTATTCTGACCTACAATATGCTGTGATTAGCCATTTCAGAGGTTACTGTAGGTCAAACTATACAAATAATGCATCTAATTTTACTTTACTTTTAGGCTGTATGTAGAAACAAACACCTATTTTACAAGAAAAGTGTTTTGCAAACGCTTACCGTGTCTATCGGCTTAGATTAATTGATGCGATTATGCATTCACAATTATATAATCCATTATAGGGGTGGTCAAGTGCATGTTTATATTATCTAGTATTTTTATTAGTAATATTAGTATTTTAGATGTAGATCAGAGCAAACTATTTCTTACTATTAAGAAGACTGACCCCCCCATACATGCTGTTTTCACGTCCTTCAGGAGGGGAACAAGTATTAATTAGGGCATTAAACCTAAACCCCCCTGTAATTTGCACCCTGCACTCCCGTGAAATGTAAAATCTTGTGCAGTCTTTTTTTTAATATAGACATTTTTAAACATAATTCATTCATTCATTCGGCTTAGTCCCTTATTTATCAGGAGTCGCCACAGCGGAATGAACCACCAACTGTTCCGGCATATGTTTTACGCAGCGGATGCCCTTCCAGCCGCAAGCCAGTACTGCGAAACACCCATACACTCTCACACTCACACTTCACACTCATACACTACGGCCAATTTAGTTCATCTTATAGCGCATGTCTTTGGACTGTGGGGGAAACCGGAGCACCCGGAGGAAACCTATGCGAACACGAGGAGAGCATGCAAACTCCACACAGAAACGTACATTGCCTTATCGATGCTGAAATGATATATTGTGCAGCCTTAACACACGTGTTGTGAATTAGGTGGAAAGCGTTCAAGAGAAGTTTCAGGAAGAAAAACGTACTCAACTATAAGTGAATAACTATATTTTTGCAGTGTTAGGTGTAATTGGTTACAAAGTAAGTAGTTACTGTAGTTAGATTACTTTTCGGCAAAAAAAGTAAAGTAAGGGGTTACTTTTCATTTTTAGGTAATTTAATTACAGTTATTTATAATGTACTTCAGAAATTCAGCAGTTCTGGATCAATAAATTAAGAAAAGCTAAGTTCATTTATGGGCAGCATGGTGGCGCAGTGGGTAGCACAATCCCCTCACAGCAAGAAGGTTGCTGGTTCGAGCCTCGGCTGGGTCAGTTGGCGTTTCTGTGTGGAGTTTCCATGTTCTCCCCGTGTTTGCGTTGGTTTCCTCCGGGTGCTCCGGTTTCCCCCACAAGTGCAAAGACATGCGCTATAGGTGAATTGGGTAAGCTAAATTGTCCGTAGTGTATGAGTGTGAATGAGTGTGTATGGATGTTTCCCAGTGATGGGTTGCAGCTGGAAGGGCATCCGCTGCGTAAAAACATATGCTGGATAAATTGGTGGTTCATTCTGCTGTGGCGATCCCAGATTAATAAAGGGACTAAGCCGAAAAGAAAATGAATGAATGAATGAAGTTCATTTATCAAATAGATTGAACATGAAGCAGAAATTGATGTCATTATATGGCATGTATGAAATATTGTGTCATTGCTTTGAAATGTTGTGTGTTTTGATACATATAATGTTTATTATTCGTAAAGAATATCATTTTAAGTTGTGTTGAGTCATTAATTTAATAACTTATTGAGTAATTGAGTTACTTTTCATTCATTCATTCATTCATTTTCCTTCAGCTTAGTCTCTATTTCAAAGGTCACCACAGCGGAATAAACCGCCAACTATTCTGGCATATGTTCCATGCAACAGATGCCCTTTCCCTAGTACTGGGAAACACCCATACACACTCATTCACCCACACACTACGGCCAATTTGGTTTATTCAATTCACCTATAGCGCATGTCTTTGGACTGTGGGGGAAACCAGAGCACCCAGAAGAAACCAATGCCAACATGGGGAGAACATGCAAACTCCACACAGAAATGCCAACTGGCCCAGCCGGGACTTGAACCAGCGACCTTCTTGCTGTGAGGCGACAGTGCTAACCACTGATCCACTGTGTCGCCCGAGTTACTTTTCAGACACAGTAATTTAAAAAGTAACTTAAATACAATTTTTAATGATGTAATTAATTACTTTTTTGAAGTGACCTACCCAACACTGTCGACATGCGACCTGTTGTTTGAGATACATTTACTGTTACTTACTGTACTATTAACTTGTTACATCTGAGTTCCTTGGAGCCCTTTTGACTGCTCTGCTTTTAGCTTCGACTGTTGTTTGATTTTCACCTGACAAACACACACACACACACACACACACACACACACACACACACACACACATACAAAAAGAAAGGAAGTCATAAATATTCTGCATTGAGCAATGTAGTTTTGCGAGTACTTCATCTTTCTCACCGTGATTATGAGTGACGTGTTCCTCCACATCCTGAGGTCCATCTGTCTGGGGCTCATCTGTTTTTTTATAGTAATAGTCTTGATCTGGTGGTCCAAACCGCTGAAATGCGCGATATCAACAGCGTTTAGTTAATTATGTGTTCAGTTGTGTATGAAAATAATCAAATATTTATTTGTAATCAAATATACCTTATCAGGCCACATTAAGCTAACAAAGAGGATGATGGGAAGGCCCACGGTGAAGACATAGACACCCCAGAGCCAAGGTCGCTTGACCGTCGCCATCAACAGCTTTTCAATCATTCCAGGCTACAAGAGGACGATGTGGTTTATGTACTGCTATTTATTTAAATGTGTAAATGTGCATGAATCAGAATGATTCAAATGAACACAGACTTTAAGGAATCTGAACAAGCTATCAAGGTCTAAATGTTAATCCTCAGGGAAGGTTTAAACTATATGCAGGTGTGTTTTTTACAAGATTGGATCAGAAATTACAGTTAAACAATATCACGGGACTGTTATTCCACTGCTTACTGTCTGTCTCTGGCCCCATGTGTCTTCTGTCCACTGTCTGGCTACGTCCAGATGGTCACAAAGCAAGATATTATCAAACATCACATCTCCAGTCAGGGACCAAAGCTCAAACCCCACAGCAGCAATGGGACTCATTGTGAACTGCTGCTTTTCCTTGTTGTCCTACACAGAATGAACACAAAAGACAATGATGTACTGCACACATCTAGCAAACGAGACCCCACATAAAAAATACTATAGTCATTTATAGCAAATACTAGAGTGTTTTTGAACTATCCTACAGTAAAGTACGTAAATAGTACTCACAAGAATGGAAATATATGCAAATTGCACAATACTGTAGTTTTCTACAACTACAGAGTATATTATACTACAATTCACCGTAGTTTACTATAGTAAAAACTAAAGTATGCTATACAGTGTATCAGTTCACTATAGTTAATGCTATGACATACAGTAGAAATCATTAACAAAGTGTTGTAAATACTCTAATATATACAGTATGATACACATTACTATAGTATGGTGGGGTTTTTTGGAGTACAAGCACACCTTATAATTAGGGTTAGTTCTGGGTTGGTTCTTCGGATTGTTAGAGGCTGAATTTGATAATGCGGGATGAGAAGAGCCCTTACAGACCGAACCTTCAGTACAATCGACACCAATCTGTACATCCACACCATCTGACCTGTAAAAAGTTGGAAACATACCCATAAACATTAATAAAAGTATATTGCTAAATGCTTTGCATGTTTTGGGCGGACAAGTGGCACAAAAAAAAAATAATATAAATCAATAATCGATCATAAATTAAATTATTTTCACATTACCTTACATAAACCTCCCTCCAAGGCAATATCAGTCTGTTCCAGCTATGTGTATATAAGGCAAACTCAACTATGTCATTTGTAGTGCTTTATGAAAGAGAGCTAAGCTAAAGGTTTATTTTGGCATCTCTGATTGGTGGACATTTCTGTACAGCCTCATTCATGGGTAATGGCGTATTTCTGATGATTTCAACAAAAGCATATACAACCGACTAACAATGTTGCAGCATTACAAAGTCTGTCTTGAAGGTTTATCAGTTTTGTTATATATATTTCCCTATTTATATTGAGCTTTTACAGAGTGTTGTGCTTTTAAAGTACTACATTCATTATGCTATGTGTTGTCTTGTACAGGTAGAGTCTGTAAATCAACATTTAAGCACCACCCAAATTGTATTTTGGACAATTTAGGCCTCTGCAAAGGTTTGTTTTTATGTGTGTAGAGATAAGAATATAATAGTTTATCATAAAGCAAAATTAAATAACATGCAAAATTTACAGTCAGGTGCTGCTGCTTATGAATCATTAATCAGTATTTAAAACACTGTATGATATTTTAAGGTTCACTGGATAAATGTCAAATTGACACACTCATATCAAATTTGGTAATACAAGTTGGAAATAATTTTCTGGAATTTACTTAAATTCCACTATTACTCTTAATAATAAAAATAACAATTCCTTACATTTATATAGTGCTTTTCTAGACACTCAAAGCGCTTTACACATTGGGGGGAATCTGTTAAAGTCACATATGTAAGTCACATCTGTTAAAGTCACATATGTAATGTTTGCCACTAGAGGGCGAGTATTCACAACAAACAAAGGTATGAAATAAAAAAAAATTATATAAATATTATTGTAATAGTAATTCAAATATAATGATTGCATGACGCAAGTTATAATGCTGCTCTGTGCAGTCTAATAAAACACAGCATATTAAAGTGTCTTTGGTGTTTCCCTGAATTCTATAAAACCGGAAATTAAGGACGACAAAAGACATGGTCTGTCACTAGTTAAAATCTCTTATTTCTGTGGATTGGAACATTCTTCGAAACATTTGGGACAAATGTAAGTGCATAAATGTAAGTGCATAAATCAGCAAAATATATAACACTGTTTTAGTGTTTTTTGAATATTTTAATGACAAAATGTCACATATTGGGCATTTAAGTAAATAAAAAAAGGCATACCTGATATGTTGTTCCAAGTTTAGATCAGAGGCTTCATTTGTTGAATATTCATGTTCTTGTTTTTCATCAGAAGATGCCACTGATGTGTCCATATCTTCCAGAAGACTGCCCTTATTAATCAGCGTCAGGTCAACAAGGATCTCAAATGTGTTGTCAGGATATAGGTCTATAAAGAAAAATTGCAACCAGAACGTCACTTTACATGACATTTCTTATTAAAAACTGAGCTGTCTAATATGTATAGTATAATGTATATACTAAAACATTAAAGCATCACTCTACTTATGGAAATGGGCTCCTTTTACTCCCCTAGTGTTGATACATAGGTGCATTTGACCTTTTTTTTAACTCATTCAGCCAATCTGTGGGTCTGGTGGGAGCACTTTTAGCTTAGCTTAGCATAAATCCGTAAATCGGATTAGACCATTAGCATCTCGCTCAAAGAGTTTCAATAATGTTCCTATTCAAATCTTGACTCTTCTGTAGGTACACTGTGTACTAAGAACGATCGAATAAGAAAAGTTGCTATTTTCTCTGATGACTATACTCTGATTCTGGCATAATTATCAAGGAACTTTGCTGCTGTACCATGGCTGTAGCAGGCGCAATTATATTATGCAGCACCTGAAAATAGTCCCCAACTAGCTAACTTAGTTACAGTGCTGCATAATATCATTCCTTGATAATTATAACCTAGAAAATAGCAATTTTTCATAGCATTGTAGTAGACAATGTAACTACAGAAGAGTCGAGTTTTTTTAATGGGACCATTATTAAAACTCTTTTTTTGAAATACTTTAGAACGAAATGCTAATGCTCTAATAAAATTCAATGATTTATGCTAAGCTAAGCTAAAAGTGCCCCTACAGGGTAAAAAAAAACTTTAACTTACTAAACATGTAAAGAGATGATGTTTGTTTGCTGCTTACTCACTTAAAGTGTAGAGATGCGACTGCTGGTCAGTAAAATAGTCATTGAGGTCCATTTCTGGTTGGCGAGCATGCTTTTCTTCATATGTCCTTGTGATGGGATTATGATGACTAAAGATGAAATGTATTTTGTGTGTGCTGCCGCATTTGTCTGGACCAAACATAATTGTGTATGGGGTGACATCACTGAACCGGCTCTAAAATAACAATGACAACACTAATGTCATTATATAGTGTAATATTATTGTATTATATTATATTTTTTGTATCGTGTTTTAAAGGTATAGTTCAGTCAAAACTGAAGATTCTATCATCATATACTCACTCTTCACTTTTTCCCAAAGATGTTTGACTTTCTTTATTCTGTTAACACAAACAGATTTAAAGCAGTTAAAGCTGCTTTAGGTGTTCGTTCGTTTTGTTCGTCTTGTTAGTCTCGTCACGCTCATCTCGTGTCGTTCGTTTCATTCATCTCACTCGTTTCGTTCTTCCCATCATGCTTGTTTCGTCCGTCTCGTTCGTTTCGCTTGTCTCACGCTTGTTTCGGTCGTCTCATTCGTTTGCCTCGTCTCGCACGTCTCTTTTAGTTCATGTCGTCTCACTAGTTTCGTTTCTCTTGTTTGTCTCACTCCTTTAGTTCATCTTGTTTGTCTCATCACGCTTGTTTCGTTCGCCACGCTCGTTTCATTCATCTTGTCACGCTCGTTTCATTCATTCATCTCGTTTCGTTCATCTCATTTTGTTCATCTTGTTTGTTTCACTCCTTTCGTTCGTCTCGTTCATCTCATCACGCTCGTTTCGTTCATCTCATTCGTTTTATTCGTCTTGTCACGCTCATTTCATTCATCTCATTCGTTCGTTCGTCTTGTCTCGCTCATTTCATCCGTCTCGCTCGTTTTGTCACACTCGTTTCGTTCGTCTCCCTCGTTTTGTTAATCTCGTCATCCTCGTTTTATTCATCTTGTTCATCTCACTCGTTTCGTTCGTATCATCACGCTTGTTTCGCTTGTTTCGTTAGTCTCACGCTTGTTTTGGTCATCTCATTCGTTAGCCTCGTCTCGCTCATCTCTTTTCGTTCGTGTCATCTCACTAGTTTCATTCCTCTTGTTTGTCTTACTCTTTTAGTTCATCTTGTTCGTCTCATCATGCTCGTTTCGTTCGTCTCGCTCGTTTCATTCATCTCATCACGCTCGGTTTATCTCATTCATTTATTCATGTCATTTCTTTCGTCTCGTTTTGTTCGTCTTGTTTGTTTCACTCCTTTCGTTCGTCTCGTTCATCTCATCACACTCGTTTCATTCATCTCATTCGTTTTATTCGTCTTGTCACGCTCATTTCGTTTATCTCATTTGTTCGTTCGTCTTGTCTCGCTCATTTCATCTCGCTCGTTTTGTTCGTCTCGCTTGTTTCATTTGTCTCGCTCGTTTCGTCACACTCGTTTCGCTCGTCTCCCTCGTTTTGTT
>CAIGQW010054354.1:3647280-3659463 GCA_903798125.1 Danio choprae
CTTCCATAGTGCTTTTTTAAAAAAATTGATTGTGTCAAACCAGCTTAACATAGACGAAGTTCTACACTGTAAACGTTTAGGGTATACAAAATTGAACGTAATATTTTTAGTCAATTTGATTGATGTAAGTTGAAATGACTAGAATGG
Source organism: Danio choprae (assembly GCA_903798125.1). NCBI lineage: Eukaryota > Metazoa > Chordata > Actinopteri > Cypriniformes > Danionidae > Danio > Danio choprae. The sequence goes on from CAIGQW010054354.1 coordinate 3,647,428, forward strand.
TTTATTGGATTCAACTAAAAAAAATTGAAGGCAGAAACAATTTATTACAGTCTAGTAAAATAAAACTGTATCTAAAATCAGTTCAGTTGAGTTCAGTTCAGTAAGTCACTGCTGAAAGCCGAAACACTGAAGAGAAACACTGTGTATAATTATTGTTTTAATAGTATACGTGTACACTGAGAGACCAACCTGTCCAGCGCACCTTCCTCAAACGTCTCAGCAAAATAAGCCTGGTCCGGTATTGAAACTGCTCTGTAAACGTTCTGTTGCGCAAAGTTAACACGTTTGAAAGGAAAAGGCAGTTATAACAGCATTCTTTACATATGAATGAATACGTTTTACGTAAAGATGCAATAACCACGATATTTACCTGTGCTCCACTGATGTGACACAAACACAAGCCAAAGAATAAACGCATCATATCTGTATTTGTGCTCAAGACAGTCGTCATAGAAAGGTAGGAAAGATGAAAACCCTTGTTTCTGTTCGTGTGTCTTTTCTACTGTAATATACGTGCGGGCTCAGCTTCCTGTATTTTTAGGTTAATAAACGTGGACTTTGATCGCTGTCTTTTGAGCCCTTTGTGCAGAATCTAACTGCAAGATGACCAAGGAGCTGGAGTAGCCTATTTATTAAAGTAATCATTGACGAACCGAGAAGTCGTTTATTTATTTATTGTTGGCCAACAAATGTGGCCAAATGATTCGGCGGGAAGTAGTCAATTAATAGAAAAGCCTTATCGAGACTTCTTTCACTAAAAGGGGAAACCAATTAAAGATGTAAACTTACAATTGCCAACAATTGAGTCAGGTTACTCAAAAACAAGGGTAAACGTCACAAAAGAATCGTGATTTAATGGACCCCTTAGTACCAATTTAGGATTCTTTAAAAGTCTGAGTATTGTTGCTAACAATGCATCACAGTGTACCCATTATATTATGTCTACTTCATTAAGGGTGTTCATAAGACTTCATAAGACAAAACATTTTTTTTTTCCTAATAAAATATCATCTCTTATTACACGTTTATGTAATCTGACTACTTTTGGATTACATTTAGATTACTTTTGTGTTAACTCTTATGTCTCGTACTGAAGTAGGATAATCTTGTACTATTTTGACAGATATACAAGTGAAAAAAAAATACATTAATTCATGTAGGCTATGCAATTTGCTGTGAAGTAAAAAAAAAAAAAAGAGTGAACATCGTATAAATGTAGTCAATAATTGTTGACAAGGGTTTCACAAAATGAATACCAACTGATCATTTTAAAGCGCGAAGTATGGACAGTTAATACTTAAAATACCTTGCTGTTGCTGTTTGCTGATCATAACACATAAATAAAAGAAAATCACATCTAATGAAAGATTTTCACAGCCGAAAAGGGGGAAAAAAGAAAAGAAAAATCACAAATGGTTGGTTTGTTATGTTAAAAAAGAGAAATATTAGGAGATTAAATGAATTGTGAACAACTACTGCCATTGTGTAAGTAGTATATGATCCATAAAAACAAACTTACAAGAATTTTAAGAAGTACATGATTTTCAGAATCTGATTACAGTAACTCTTATGAACAGAATCTCTGAACACAATACATTAAACCTTGAGGCAGATGAGCTACAGCAGCAGAAATATAGCCTACCGTTGACACTTCTGTCAGCCGTGAACAGAACACTGTGGCAACAAAAGTTAGCTTGGTCCTATAATTGTCATTAAAAGTTTGGATCATGGGTTCAAGCTGGTAGTGTAAGGAATCATTGGCATGTTGGCCCCCTTAAATCCAACTGAGGATTGTTTAAAAGCCTGAGTATTGTGGCTAACAATGTCTGGAATTACTTATGTTATGGCTACTTCAGTAACAGTTTACTTGAAAGAGTGTTCATAAGATGGTGTCATGACAGCTTTATAATCATGTCATGAATGATGACATTGTTTGAAATGTCTTTGTCGTGACAACATTACCAAGACAGCATTGTTCGTCATAAATCTGTCATAAACATGATTGTCAGGAGGATATTATAAAAGTGTTATGAATATTTTTCAGATCCGTTTTTTTTTTTTTCAGTGGATCAAACTGAATTTGTCATCATATTACACTGTCAAATAATTTTATAACAGTGCCCTTAATATTTATATACATTTAATGACATTAAGAACAAATTCAATTTGTAACACCGTAGTTAAGGTCAAGAAAAATATTAATGACGCAGTTATAAAATTCACAACACAATTATAATGGCCTCATGACGTTTGTGGTTATGGCAGATTCATGACACGTTGTGTCGTACTGATAATATCAAGTTGTCATAACGACAGGTTATGTTGTATTTGGTTATGTCAATTTGTGCAAATAACACCTAATGGAGTTGTCATAAGTATCCATAAAACATATGCCATAGACCAGGGGTGCCCAAACTGGTGTCCTACAGTTTAGTTCCAACCCCAATTAAACACACCTGAACCAGCTAATCAAGCTCTTACTAGGTATACTAGAAACTTTACAGGCAAGGGAGTTGAAGGAAGTTGGAGCTAAACTAAGCACTACATTGGCCCTCCAGGACCAAGTCTAGGCACCCCTGCCATAAAGAGATCCTCATCTTGGATGTGCATCTGACAAATCTGCAGACACTGCATGATGCAATCACGTGAATATTGAACATTTCTGAGGAAATTTTCCAGTACCTTAAATAATCTGTGACATGTAGAATTCCTAAGGCAAAATTCTGTCCAGTTTTGTACTGAGACTCAAAAAATTAAGTAATGTTCTAATTATTTAAATAAGTAATGTCCAAATTACTTATTTAAAATGAGGCAAAACAACACAATTCTAGAGTTCCGTAGTTTATCTGAATTAAAACACACAACAACAAACATCATGTCAATAATGTTCTTTAATGTCAATATGTACATCACCTGAAAGAAAAATAAAATCTTAAAAATAAGTGAAATAAATACAATATGATACAATTTCCACAATGTCTTTAAAAAGTTTTATGGAATCATTTTTTTCCCGCCCTCCATCCGGAGCAGAGAGAGAGAGAGAGAGAGAGAGAGAGAGAGAGAGTGAAAGAGAGTGAGAGAGAGAGAGATGTGATTTCATGGATTCAGTCTCATCTACATTCATTCACCTCATTCGATTTTATAAATATAGATTTATTTCTTCACCCTTTGCTCATGTACCTCCCATTCAACAAAAGGCAAAGATCGGTCTGAGACAGGAACAGATGGAGGGAGAGGAAACGTCTCGCAGAAGCAACGACCTGCCAAGCCTCAGTGCAAATGTGCTCAAGGTTCCACACAAACATGATGACTGACTTTATATATACACACATCAAGCTAAAGAAACGCGTAACACTGAGTGCTTCTGAGGTAATGCCATGTGGTTCGCAACACTAACAGGACAACAAATGGATAAACTGCTGAGAAACGTGCAAGTCATCGATTCAAGCCTGTTTTTAGGACAAGTAATATTTCTCAAAGAAACCTCATACATTTAACGTGAAACAACTAGACATCATTTCAACTTTAATGTATTCAGAAGTCGTGGAGAATTTACAGAACACCAGTGGGGAACGGGCTTGATTCCTGCGTTCAATTGCCCTAAAAACAGGCTTCCAGCAAACTAGACGACCTCAACGAGATTTGGGTTTCCACCAGGTGCAGAGGGGCAAGGACATTCCAACATTCGGCTTGCTAATGTGTGAAACACTTCAGACACGATGGAAAGATGGAGCTGGTGTTTTTTTCACTCTACCGGAGAGAAACAGAAGGGCTTTCATGCATTTCCTTCGAAATGCCCGCACTCCCTGAAGCATCACGTACAAGAACTGGAGAAAATGCCACCGTCTGAGATGTCAGGCTCTTCACGACATGTCTGTAGATGTCAGCTTCTTCATGTTCCTGCGCTGAGCTAGACTGGAGGCAGCTACGGGTTCCAGAACCGGCTTACACGTCTTGTGGTTCAGTGCAGAGTATGTGGCGGCCATTGCTCCCTACGAGAGACATACAGTTGAAGTCAGAATTATTAGCCTTTTCGCAGTATTTCCCACAATATTTTTTCTTCTGGAGAAAGTCTTACTTGTTTTATTTCAGCTAGAATAAAAGGAGTTTTTAATTTTTCAAAAAACATTTTAAGGTCAATATTATTAGCCCCCTTGAGCAATATTTTTTTGGATTGTCTACAGAACAAACCACTGTTATACAATGACTTGCCTAATTACCCTAATTACCTCCCTTTCATTGGCAAAATCATTGAAAAAGTGGTTTTTAACCAGGTTAACACGTTCTTAAGCTCCAAGGGATGTTAAGACAATTTTCAATCTGGTTTCAGAGCACATCACAGTACAGAGAGCGCCCTTATAAAGATAATCAATGATATCCGTCTAAATACAGATTCAGGCAAACTAACAGTGCTGGTATTACTTGATCTCAGTGCTGCATTTGACACTGTCGATCACAGCATACTTCTGGATAGGCTGGAAAACTGGGTTGGGCTGTCTGGGACGGTCCTTAAATGGTTCAGATCTTACCTTGAAGGGAGAGGTTACTATGTCAGTATAGGTGACCATAGGTCGAGGTGGACACCCATGACATGTGGAGTCCCACAAGGCTCAATTCTGGCACCTCTCCTGTTCAACCTTTATATGCTCCCACTGAGCCAAATAATGAGAAAGAACCAAATCTCCTATCACAGCTATGCTGATGACACTCAGATCTACTTAGCCTTACTGCCTAATGACTACAGCCCCATTGACACCCTCTACCAATGCATTGATGAAATTAACAGTTGGATGTGCCAAAACTTTCTTCAGTTAAACAAAGAGAAAACTGAAGTCATTGCATTTGGGAACAGAGATAAGAATCTCAAGGTGAATGCGTACCTTGTCTCTAAGGGTCAAACAACAAAAAATAAGGTCAAGAATCTTGGTGTGATCCTGGAGTCAGATCTGAGTTTCAATAGTCATGTCAAAGCAGTAACTAAATCAGCATACTATCATCTCAAAAACATTGCAAGAATTAGATGCTTTGTTTCCAGTGCGGACTTAGAGAAACTTGTTCATGCTTTTATCAGCAGCAGGGTGGATTACTGTAACGGCCTCCTCACTGGCCTTCCCAAAAAAGACAGTCAGACAGTTGCAGCTCATCCAGAACGCTGCGGCCAGGATTCTGACCAGAACCAGAAAATCTGAGCACATCTCACCTGTCCTCAGGTCTTTACACTGGCTCCCAGTTACATTCAGAATAGATTTTAAAATATTACTACTTGTCTATAAATCACTAAATGGCCTAGGACCTCAATACATTACAGATATGCTCACTGAATACAAACCTAACAGATCACTCAGATCTTTAGGATCATATAAACTAGAAATTCCTAGAGTTCAGTCAAAGCAGTGTGAATCCGCCTTCAGCTACTGCGCCCCCCGCTGCTGGAATCAGCTTCCAGAAATGATCAGATGTGCTCCAACGTTAGGTACATTCAAATCCAGACTTAAAACACATCTGTTTAGCTGTGCCTTTACTGAATGAGCACTGTGCTACGTCCCACAGATCGCACTATTATGTCTTTCTTTTCTTTTTCATTCTTTTATAACCTGTTTTAACACATTTTAATCTGTTTTTTTCTGTTTTCATATTATTTGTTTTTATTTTTTTATACTTGTCTCTTTTATTCCTGTTTATGTAAAGCACTTTGAATTGCCACTGTGTATGAAATGTGCTATATAAATAAACTTGCCTTGCCTTACCCTAACTTGCCTAATTAACCTAGTTAAGCCTTTAAATGTCACTTAAAGCTGAATACTAGTATCTTGAACAATATCTAGTAAAATATTATTTACTGTCATCATGACAAAGATTAAAGAAATCAGTTATTAAAACTATTATATTTAGAAATGTGCTGAAACAATCAGACAGAAATTGGGGACAAAAATATACAGAGGGGCTAATACTTCAGAAGGGCTGATAATTCTGACTTCTACTGTAGGTGAAGTATCGCTGTGATATCAATTATGAAAGCACGAATCACGAGCCGTACCTTAACCAAATGAGGTGCTTCATGTCGTGTGAGTTGAAAGTGTGGGTTCTGGTCCCGGCAGGCGATCCACGAGTGTTTGAGTACCTGTTCTGCAGTGTATCGGTGATGAGGGTCCACATGCAGCATATGAGACAGCAAGTCCTGTGAACACACAGCAGCTCACATATCACACTTGCTTCAAAAACACAATAGTATGTCCATTGTCCACTCCATCGTACAGTTAGTAATAGTAAACCCTATTATCTGTAAACTGAAAGCAGCATAATAATAAACTTAAGTAATGTCTTCAGTACAGTAGAATGAATTAAAATCAATTCAAGCAAATAAATATATCTGCTTGACTGTAAATGTATATGTGCTGTACTGTTTTTATGTTGACTTTAGAAAAGAGCAGTGTGCTGCGCTTTTTATGTTGCTAGTCAACCACTGTATCAACGGTCTTGATGCTGGAGCGCATGACGTCAGGTGATTTTTGTTTGACTTTGTTAGACTCCAGTTGACCCTTTTGGGGGTTTTTTCAACTGCAGGCACACAGAGCGATTTGTCAAAAACACTAGGACCAGTAGTGCACAAAATGCTTGTTGCCAATAGAAAATCATTTAAAAAAAGGCACCTCTCATCAAAAAAACACATTTGGTGTGGTTGGGGCCTAAGACTAAATCTAAATCAAAATTTGCTGTCAAAATTAACACTAGTCCAGATACTGAAGGAATTTATGAGACTACTACTGGGAAAAGAACTTAAACTATCATACAAACACCTAAAAGGGATAGTTCTTCCAAAACTGAACATTTACTCACTGTTTACTCCTCCTGGAGTGGTTATAACCCTTTATGAGTTTCTTTCTTCTGTTGAACACAAATGAAAATATTTTGAAGAAAGCTGAAAACCTTTAACCATTGACTTCCATAGTAGTAAAAACCAAAACCATGGAGGTCAATGGTTACAGGTTTTCAGCTTTCTACAAAAAATCCTCTTTTGTGTTTAACTCGAACAGGTTTGGAACAAGTAAATGATATATTCAGTTTGGGTCAACTATGCCTTTAAGTTTGTTTAGCAAAACAAATTTTAGCATATTAAACGACAAAGTGCTACGGATGTCAAATCAAACTTTACCTCCACTAATGAACCATAAAAGTCAATTCAATAGGTTTGCGTTTGAATTGTTTAGAACAAAACTTGACAACAACAGTGCTAATTATCCTTCTTTGCTACCTTTGAGGAATCCGACACAGAATCCCAGTTTCCTCCACTCAGGGAGAATTTCCCACTGCCAATTCGTAACAGAATCTCCTCTGGCGTGTCATTAGGTCCATTGGCGAAGGGCGTGTACCTGCACAGATTAACAAAGAATTGACATAAACAGCATATTCACTCAGATGTATTTGGTTTCATTCAGCCCAACAATAAAAACCTTCAAAATCCCTAGTCAAAAATAAAGCCACTATACATTTATTAAAAAAAAGAAAAAGAAAATGCATAACATTAAATGTATTGATTTTCAGTTCTATAATAAAAGAAACAAGTATTTTAAAAAGCTTGAAAACAGTTATTAAACAGCAGATTTTTTTATGATATGTTAATGAAGAAATTTGCCATTTATTACATTAATGCTGTGGTAATTCAGTTGCTATGGTAATAATAAGGTGCTTCTTTTAAAAATGATTTATCCATATTTTGTATATATATTTTGTATACATACATATATATACATATTCATATATACACACATACATACACACATACATACATGCATACATTTTTGCTGCTAAACTGCTTTTAGATCTTTTTTTCAGTTGTTTCTGTGATGTACTGAAATATAATTACAAGCACTTCATATGTTTCAAAGACTGGGCTTGCCCTCAATCAACTTCTGGGCCAAATCCTGACTGATTGCACCCCATTCTTTCATAATCACTTCTTGGAGTTTGTCAGAATTAGTGGGTTTTTGTTTGTCCACTCGCCTCTTGTGGATTGACCACAAGTTCTCAATGGGATTAAGTTCTGGGGAGATTCCAGGCCATGGACCCAAAATTTCTACTTTTTAGTCAAAAAAAGGCCAAGCAACGTAGATATCACTTTTGCCTTATGGCACGGTGCTCCATCGTGCTGGTAAATACATTGTTCTTCACCAAACTGTTGTTGGATTGTTGGAAGAAGGTGCTGTTGGAGGGTGTTTTGGTACCATTCTTTATTCATGGCTGGGTTTTTGGGCAAAATTGTGAGTGAGCCCATTGCCTTGGATGAGAAGCAACCCCACACATGAATGGTCTCAGGATGCTTTACTGTTGGCATGACATAGGACTGATGGTAGCGCTCACCTTTTCTTCTCCGGACAAGCCTTTTTCCAGATGCCCCAAACAATCGGAAAAGGGGCTTGATTTAGGTGCAATCTTAGTAGCCACAATATCTTTGCCTGTGAAGCCATTTTTATGCAATACAATGATGGCTGCACATGTTTCTTTGCAGGTCACCATGGTTAACAATGGAAGAACAATGATTTCAAGCATCACCCTCCTTTTAACATGTCAAGTCTGCCATTCTAACCCAATCAGCCTGACATAATGATCTCCAGCCTTGTGCTCGTCAACATTCTCACCTGAGTTAACAAGATGATTACTGAAATGATCTCAGCAGCTCCTTTAATGACAGCAATAAAATGCAGTGGCAAGATAGTTTCAGGATTAAGTTAATTTTCATGGCAAAGAAGGACTATGCAAATCATCTGATCACTCTTCATAACATTCTGGAGTATATGCTAATTGCTATTATAAAAACTTAAGCAGCAACTTTTCCAATTTCCAATATTTATGTAATTCTCAAACCCTTTGGCCATGAATGTGTGTGTATATATATATATATATATATATATATATATATATATATATACACATATATATACACACACACACACACACACACACACAGACACAGACACAGACACAGACACACACACACACACAGTTTTGTCTGGTTCTTGAATCTGAAGCTGTGTGATATTCCTGTAATAATAGCACTCGTACAGCCTCTTCACCCTTGTGTATTACTCCGCCCACATAGTGACAGCAGATCAATAAACTCACTACAGTTTGACAAATATTACAGCTGTTGGACAACATCATTTTTGAGGCTTTTTCAGACGATAATGTAGTTGTTTAGATTGCAACTATGCAGTTTATTTATAAGGACAGTGCCTATTTTAAATATTAATAATTTAAAAGATTCAGCGCGTTTGCCTGTCATACTGAGCAGAGCAAAGACTGTTGACGTTCCGCCAAAAGATGACGACAGGGACCGCATAATAAGTCCTTAGGGGAGAAAAATTTCAAACCACAGCTGATCGGATCATTATAAAACAGGTAAGTGACATTCTAAGCCGATCTCTCTCTTTTGTTTTTTGTAATGCTGTATTTATACCATAGTAATCTGGTAGTGTTTGCTTTGGCTTTTTCAGGGTTAATTATAGTCATATCCCGACTGCAACAGAGAAATATTAGGAAATCTCTGTAGACTGATGGTATTTAATGCCGTTCAGCCTTATAATCTTAAAATGTGAGCAAAATCACCTGTTTTGTCATCACTTTAAATATTACGCAAGCGAATCATTCAAATACTAGCTCTAAAGTGACGTTTGTGAAGTAGCAACGGTTTCTGCTGTTCTGACCGCCAGCTGCAGATGTGAATGATTGGCGGAAGTAGTTCTTCATACAAAAATATTTTTTAGACTCTCCCCGTTTGATTTTTTTTATATACACGATTATGCCATAGAACTGTTGTATAAACGCAATATTACGCAGCAGTGCAATATGGCTGTCACTGGGGGCACTAAGGCACACGGCCTGCGGCCTCGAGCCAAAGGAGCCACGCCTCCTACAAGCGTCAACATACAGCCATATCGCACTGCAACGAGTGTGATATTGCTCATATACATTACATTTTTAAAATCATTTTGATGTTATGCTATTTATTATGTTAAACCATATCACTTATATTATTTTTAAGGTTTAAAAGATTTAACATTTTAATTAGTACATTATTAAGAGTAAATAATACTCATTACAATTATCAATTCACAAATCACTCTTTATTAGAATGTTTATCGAAAAAAAAATAAAGCTTAAACTGAAAACTATTGGCTTGTACAACAGCCTACTGTTTCACCTAAATGGCAAAAACTAAATAAGTAATACCATTGGCTGGTGAAGGTTACATAATAAGTAGGTGTGGCTTGTAAAACACTCCAAACAGTCTCTTGTGTGCCATATGATAAATAACAAAATACACAATAGTGATCTCATGATACTGGAATTTCCAACTTCAAAATGATGCCTTGAAAAATATTGATATTCAAAACTATTTACAATACCATGGGGAACAAATTCCGCAACATTAAAAGTATGCAAATGAAGTATAATAAGAAAAAATGACTAAACCATATAATGCTTATACCAGGTACATCAGCATTTCTTACGTCCAAAAAAAAAGTGCAATCTCTTCTTATTTTCTTATTAAAACAAAAAGTGTTTAAATCTCAATATCTCTATTAACTATTCATCCCCCTGCTGGTAAGCAGTGAGAGTGCAAGAGAGAGCAAAGCCAGTATCGATACTAACCAAAAGCAAGATTGTACCATTTGAAATATTTCAATATCGATATTTTTGAAAACATTAATACACAAGCAACTCAAACAATGGAAAAATAATTGAATGGTTAGTTTTTTTCTCATGAACTGTTCCATCCCTAATATTAACAGAACAGTGCAAAAAGGATCTTGAAAGTAATAAAACATAAACATAAGCAGCTAATGCTAAACTGACCCCGCCAACATGGTGTAGAGTAGCACTCCCAGACTCCAGATATCACAGGCGGCGTCATAACCCTGCCGCATCAGCACCTACAACAAATCAGACAGACGCATGTGTCGGCTCAATACAGGACATGTTTTGGAGATACATGTTTACTCTCTAGCTGTAGAACAGTTTCTCACTTCAGGAGCCACAAAGTTGGCAGTATAACAGGGTGTGAGCAGGAGTCCGTTGTCTCCTCTTAGCTGCTTGGCAAAGCCAAAGTCACAGATGCGTATGGAGTCTGGGTTTCCCGAATCGTCCATGTAGAGGATGTTGCTGGGCTTCAGGTCCCGGTGTACAACCTGAGTCAGAAACAAAGCCAGTCACTAATACAGTATCTGCAAACAATCTATTGTTCATTTCAGAGTCTTCTAATGATTCCAACTGCACTTGTATTCTATTTTTATTATAGGAAATACTCAACAATTTGGTGATGCTCACTTTATAAATAGTATGTTTTGTTCCTCACCAATTCGTGAATTTAAATTTACATGCACCAAAATAATAGTATACAGTAAAAAAGGGGGATGGGGAGCATCACATATACTAAAACAAAGTAAAACAATTACAATTTCAAGTGGGCTTCCAGGTTGAATAAAAAAAAAAAGATATTACTAAATTTGAAAAACTTCAGAAAACCTATGCCTCAAAGAACCCATGCATTCTGATTCACAAAATGCACTTCTACAAGTAGAGATAGACAACTTTTGTATACATTTATTGAAGAAGAATGAGACGGGAAGCCCAAATTGTTCTCATATAAGCAGTATATGCTAGTGCTTTGTTGTAAAGTATAAGTATGTGAAATTCAACTGGTTACAAATGCACAGCAAATCTGACTTCTTGTTTGTGGGAAATGAACAGTTCTAATATATAATAAAAGAATTATTGAAAATCAACAGTATTTTACAGTAATAACATTTATGGTTAGTATAATAACTTGTGCTTACACTGTGTAATATGACATCTAAAACAGCATCATAAAGAAGCCATTGGCCGCTAGGTGGCGTCAGACGGACTTAAATACTAAAATTAACCAATTTTTCAATACACGCTTTTTTACAGAGCTAAAACCATTAAAACTGTTATACGTATGTCTGTGTGTCCGTCTCTCTCACTCTCTCATTCATATATATATATATATATATATAT
>CAIGQW010054354.1:3659863-3691522 GCA_903798125.1 Danio choprae
ATTTTTTTTTATAATAAATTTAATTTTAATATTTTATACAATTTTATATGGCTGACAATTCCTCCCAGAATGTGTAAACATTGCACATCACACTGTAATGGATAAGGGATGTTTAGTGTCTCACCCCCTGGCAGTGCAGGTAGTCCACAGTTTTGGTGATGGTGTAGAGCACAGCGCTGGCCTCTCGCTCCGAGAAGAACTTCTGTCTGAGGATCTTATCCAGCAGTTCACCGCCCTTCATGAGCTCCGTCACCAGATACACGAAACGGCCCTCATCATACACCTGAGTAAAACACACACACACACAAACACAATAAAACCAGAGTTCTTCCAATTGAGAGCTGAAGAGCCTGAAATCTGCGTTCTGCCACTCACGTCTTTCAGTGTGATGATGTTGGGATGCTGTCCATACCTCATCAGGATCTCAATCTCCTCCGATGGGTCCCGCTTGCTTTTATCAATAATCTATTTAGTACAATCACAGCAAAAATGATGACAACTGAACAAAGAGATCACACATGGATATTGGCGATGTAACAGTTCAGAAAATGAACAGTTCGGTTTGTTGTCGATAAAGCAAAAACAAAAGACATGTTCTTGATTTTCACAGTTTTATTTATTAAAGCTAAGATCATAAAGCATGATCTGATGAAGCTATACTTGTCCCATCTTCGGCGCTGTTAAAATAAATGTAACTCCGTAGTAGTTATAAAAAAAAAAAGCTAAGAATTGTTTCTTAATATATGGAACTATGCATTTTTACTCATTTTCTGTGGACAGCACAGATCTGCTTAATGTGCCTATACCTATGTCTGGAGGCACGAGATTAGATTTTGGAAATGCTGGGAGGTAATAATGTCGAACCACTTTGATGACAGACTTTGGTTGAGAGACTTTAGAATGACTCCCACTGTGTTTCGCCTTCTGAAGAGCAGGTAATTAATTGTATAAGGAAAAAAGGCCCACATTGGCTTCTCCTGCCGCAGCAAATTCCATATTTCTTTTTGATATTTGGTGGCAGTTTTTCAGCAAGAGATGATTTCGTTCAAGATTCAAATAAATAAATATTATTATTTTAACTACAATCATTTTTGAAGAGGGTTGTTTTGATGAGTCATGATGACTCACCTTCACAGCAAACTCCATGGCGGTGACCCTGTGTATGCAGCGTTTACATATCGAGTATGAACCCACACCGATGTCCTCCTTCAGCTCGTACACGTCTGAAAACTGAGCTGAGCTGCCATGCATCTGTCACAGAACGCAAAAGCCTTAAACATCTACACCCATACATACATATAGTTGAAGTCAAAATGATTAGCCCATCCTGTGAATTTTTTATTCTTTTTAAAATATTTCCCAAGTGATTTTGACAGAACAAGGAAAGTATCTAAAATTCTTTTAGTTTGGCTGGAAATTAAATTTTCTAAAAACAAATTTAAGGACAATATTATTAGCCTCGCTTTAGATTATTTCCCCCCCAATTGTCTACAAAACAAAACATTGTTATCCAATAACTTGCCTTATCTTCCTAACTAGCCTGGTAAACATAATAACCTTGTTCATTCTTTAAATTGCACTTTAAAAGGTGCAGTATGCAAGTTTGACACCCAGTGGTTGAACTAAGTATTGCACCCCTGGTTCAAAACACATGCAAGCGCAGGTTGCCAGATTGATGACATCAACAGTAGGTGATTTAAGTCCTGTTCTGAATAAAAGCAACAGCACGCGATAGAAAGAATATCTTGCATATTAAAATGAGTTATTGTTCTAACACCTGAAATTGATATGTTAGAAACATCTATTTTCTTGCAGCTGAACAACAGAGAACTGACAATGATCACCTCAGGTACACCTCATGTGCTTTATTCAGTGCTAAATGCTAATAATGCGAGTTTGAATGCCATTTTCACCTCAGATCTTGAAAATAAAATAAACCGTGATTCAGCATGTACATTTAATAATGTTAAAGAGGTTTATATAATACATATTATATTATAAACCTTACCATTTCGTTGGAGTGCAGTAAGTGCACTATTCTGTGCTTCTGAATGGCTGTATTTAAATTTCTGTCGTGTTTCGTCGGGTGCAAACTCACTGCAAATCTTGTCACGTGGTGTGTTGTTAGGACACGGGGTTACAATGCATACCCAATGTTTACGTTCGTAATATTTATATTAATTGCTAATTAATAACCACCTCATATGGAACTCTGAATAAGCGTCTCATTTCGGAGTCTGCTACTGCCCATCGGAGGTCACATTTTGGTCACGGATGCATAGTTTGAGAGCCTTCATGACTGAATGAATGAAATGTGCCGTTTTCCACCGAGGCAACCTGGAGTGCTAAAATATAATTGGCTAAACTGGCAGTGGGTGGGTTAAAAGAACCAAAACAAAGACAGACGTTCCGACATGGAAAGCATTTTCAAAGCAGAATAACTGACTTCAGCATTGTTTTTCAGATAAATAAATATGTTTACTTAGCATGTTCCTTACATATCTGCAAACATATTATGGTATTTTTATGCTTTAGAAGAGTCAAAAACTTACATATAGCAACTTTAAGCTAAACATTAGTATCTTGTAAAATAACTAGTAAAATGTTACGTACTGTCATCCTTTTAATTCTTTGTTCTGTTAAACATAATTTGGGAAATATTAGATAAGGAAAAATAAAATTCACATGATGGCAAATCATTTTGACTTCAACTGTATATGCCATTAATATGATTCATGCATAATGATTCAGTCTATTCCTCCTGCTATGAAAAGTAGCATGTTTTTTACATCAGAAATTGAACTGTCAGATCGAAAAGGAGAACTGCTGTCTTGGCAGCAAGCTGAACAATAATATAAGTATATCAAATATACTCATTTTCCTCAGACCCAACATGTATAATATACACATACAGTGCATCCGGAAAGTATTCATAGCGCTTCATTTTTTCCACATTTTTTTATGTTACAGCCTTATACCAAATGGATTAAATTCATTTATTTCCTCAAAATTCTTCACACAATACCCCATAATGAAAATGTGAAAAAAAAAATTAAAATTGTTGCAAATTTATTAAAAATAAAAAACCTCTAATCGGAGTGATCGGGGGAAAAGGGCCTTAGTCAGGGAGGTGATCAATAACCCAATGGTCACTCTGTCTGAGCTCCTGTGGAGAGAGGAGAACCTTACAGAAGGACAACCATTTTGTGCAGCAATCCACCAATCAGGCCTGTATGGTAGAGTGGCCAGACGGAGGCCACTATTTAGTAAAGGGCACATCGCAGCCCGCCTGGAATTTGCCAAAAGGCATCTGAAGGACTCTCAGACCATAAGAAACAAAATTCTTTTTTTCAAAAAACTCTTTGGAGTGAATGCCAGGCGTTAAGTTTGGAAAAAAACAGCCACCGTTCATCACCAGGCTAATACCATCCCTACAGTGAAGCATGGTGGTGGCAGCATCATGCTGTGGGGATGTTTTTCAGCAGCAGGAACTGGAAGACTAGTCAGGATAGAGGGAAAGATGTATGCAGCAATGTACAGAGACATGAATGAAAACCTGCTTTAGAGTGCTCTTGACCTCAGACTGGGGTGACGGTTCATCTTCCAGCAGGACAATGACCCAAAGCACACCGCCAAAATATCAATGGAGTGGCTTCACAACAACTCTGTGAATGTCCTTGAGTGGCCCAGCCAGAGCCTAGATCTAAATCCTATTGAACATCTCTGGAGAGATCTGAAAATGGCTTCCCATCCAACCTGATAGAGCTTAAGAGGTACTGCAAAGAGGAATGGGCAAAAATTCCCAAAGACATGTGTGCCAAGCTTGTGGCATCATATTCAAAAACACTTAAGCCTGTAAATGCTGCCAAAGGTGCATCAACAAAGTATTGAGCAAAGGCTGTGAATACTTATGTGCATGTGATTTTTCAGCTTTTTTATTAATAAATTTGCAACAACTTTATTTCAATATTTTTCCACATTGTCATTATGGGGTATTGTGTGTAGAATTCTGAGAAAATAAATGAATTTAATCTATTTTGAAATAAGTCTGTAACATAAAAAAATTTGGAAAAAGTGAAGCGCTATGAATACTTTCCGGGTGCACTGTATGTATAGTAAAGAGATTTACCTGCACTATGGGGAGAATGTTGACTAGTGGCGCACTTTTACTTTCCTCCAGGGAGACTGGAGCTACAAAACTGAAGCCTTTAAAGAGCTGGTGAGCGTTTGCACTGGGGGGAATGCCGGGAGAGTCTGTCAACAAAAAAACAAAAAAAAAAAACACACACGCACTTCATTATCGCACTTCTAGCAGGTACATTTATCATCACTAGTTACCCCAAGTAATCCATCTAGAACACGTTCTCCATTGTACCTTTGGGAGTTTTGGCTGTGAATTCTGGGTCGAAGCAGAAAGTGTCATCTGGTTTCCCTGAAGCAGGTTTGAATGGAGGCTGAAGTTCTCTTCGGTACAATTTCTACATAGACACAATAAACACGTTAATGCCAATAAAACATCTAAAATATATATATTTTTTAAACATGTCACTGACAAAAATGTTTCATCCAATGGTATAATAATATCACACTGTTCTTCTGAGTAAGCAAGATCATTCACAAATACAGAATCAGATCAATCATATAAGTTTAAGATAAAAGAGTCAAAGCCTTTACATGTGGTAGGTTTACTGGAAAAGCAGTCCATAATTTTACTGCACCTTTAAAGTCTGCGTGAAACAGAAATTTCGGAGACTTTTATTTCAGTTTGTTGATGTACTTCTAATTGAAACTTAATATTGAGTTGGAAAGAGGCTTTCTTTTTGCGCATCATTCATTAATCTTCCACACACTGCGGCCAATTTTTGTTTACCCAATTCTGCGCATCATTTACTCATAGCAAATTAACCGCAAAAGGGACGTGGTTAAAAATATTGTGGCTAAAGCTGTCACACTGACATCAACAGAGAAGGACTGCCACTCCAAATGCAGAAGCAAATGGTCAGACTTTGTTTGAAGATCACCAAAATAAACTTATTTATTTTGTGGATTAATTTGCATGGATTAATTGTTTACCTAAAGAATGACAATGAGCAGTACTAACAATAAAACATAGCAAATTTTGATTTCACAAAGACTTTCAAAAGGTTTCTTTGATGGAGGACTGCAAAGTCATGTAAATGGGGTCTATTTTATTTTGCGACAGGCATGAACAGCACCAAAACAATTGCTCCAGAGCTTGTTTTGGATTGCATTCAGAAAGCTTCATAAATGTAATCTGAGATTTAAGCAGTGAGGACTGTGGAAGCTCTCAAAAGGAATGGTTTCTTGCCCTCCTTGTGGTCAATAAAACAATGCTAGGTGTTTCAGATGCTTCTGGCAGTGATCAATAGTCAAACACAGCTTGAGCTGGCACACTGTCTAGCCGCCTGCCACACACTGACAGAGGTTAAAACGCTTGGCTAAAAACAGTATGTGTACTGGTAGGGTAACCAAAATCTTACATTCCAGTCAATGGTGGAGAAAAACGTGTGTCGTTTGATCTCTTCCACACCGTCAGGACCCGCTCCTGGAAAAGACCAGTTATGGTTACGATGCAATTAACAGTTTGGATCTATTAAAAAAGCTCCACTTTTAGCGAAATAGGCTCGTTTTACAAGTTACCTAGAGTTAAACGGTTGAGTTTAACCATTTCTGAATCCATTCAGCTAATCCCAGGGTCTGGCGAGAGCACTTTTAGCTTTGGATTCAATTGGATTGGATTCAAAACTGGTAAAATCCAAAAACTCTTTGGGGATTTGTAAAATGAGTCTATTTCATAAAACAGGAGTGTTCCTTCATGTTTCATGTTTTCAAAGATAAAATAATGTGGAAAAAAAGATTTGACACGTGACTTACCTAAACGATTAGATGGATTTCTTTTGAAAAGCATTCGTAATAGACTTTGTGCTTCCAAACTTAAAAACTGTGGCATTCCCAGCTTTGCTCTGCAGCGCAGAAAAAAAAAAACAGGACCAAATTATCAATAATAAAACAAACTTACTAGCACTATTTCCATAGTAATCAAGTAAAATCAAATCTGGTAGTATTGCGAACACATTTACTGGTTTGTTTCTACTCACTTAAGAATCATGTTCATAGTCTCATTCCTGTCTTTTCCTTGGAAAGGTAATGTGCCGGTCAGCATTTCAAACTGAAAACAGAATTACACCAATAACAGTCAGACAGGGGAAATAAAAATCACATTTAAGTATCAAAATACTACTGTATGGAAATCTATTGTAAGATTTCAATATAAATGATCTATTTCTGTCAATTCAATTGATACCAAAGATATTATGTCCACATTATATACAAAAAAAAGCCTCAAATGTTTCAGTATATTATTATTCATACAGTAAAGCTTAATGGTGACTAAAATCAGCAAGAGGCAAAGGTTTAGAATGACATTATGGTGGGTACATGATGAGAGAATAATCACTTTACAGCACTGCACATTAAAAAAAACGTTTTAAATTACTTTTCAGAAGTCTCAATTTAACAAATTTGTTACAATTTTGGAATTTATATGATCAAATATAAAAAAAAAAATGTTTGACCAATGACCATGATCCACAAAACCAACATCCATCTGATCAGCTAATTAAATCTCAATAAGACAATGCATTTAAGAGACTCTGGAAATGTTTGATTTGAACATGTTATTTTAACATTTAAATATGATTGAATTGGACAATATCTCAAAAATGTCAGCAGCTAATCAAATTTCATCAATAAAGAACTTTGCTTTGGCATACCACAATGATAATTACATTTACCTTATGATTAATCATTAGTAGTCATTTTCATCCAGAGAAAAATGTACAAATGAGGGCAACAGAAGCAGCCAAAAAAAATTAAATGTGTAAATATTTAAATGCTGATCCAAGTCCCATTAAATCTAACCAAACAAGCAAAGTTTTTTTCTGGATGAGGTTGTATTTTCCTGTATAACAAAAAACTATTATAAAAAAAAATGTTATCTACTTTTACAAGGTCAAGTGTTGCAAAAATATCCATCTTACCATTCTTTTGAAAATGGCTAAATATTTGACTGCTTGGGTTCAGTTGGGCAGTCAAGGTCAAATTATTTCAAAGTAATTTTGTGTCTCTTTGGGAATTTATGATGGCACCAAGATGCACAGTTCACTTGCTGAACATAAGCTAAAGTCTGAGGCAGTAGTTATTTTGTAGACAAACATAAGTTCCAATTGAATTATTGGTAGGAGGTTCAAATACAGCATTTGCAATACTCCAGGCAAACAAGCAATAATATTTAAATATACATTTCAAATGTTACTGGAAGCCATTGTAAAAACCTGAGGACTGATGTGATATGCTCTGATTTTTATTATTTTTTGCTTCTGCTCCGAGATGCAATTAAATCGTTTTGGGAAGGTCAGAGAGAAGTCCATTATACTAATTCCTCCTGTAGGCGATAAAAGAAACAAAACTAATTCTTGCAGTTTGTTAAAGATATGCTGATTTAGTGATTGCTTTGACACGAGTAATTAAACTAAGATCTGACTGCAGAATAAAATCAAGACTTTGGATTTAATCTTCTGTTGCTTGACCTACAGTATAGAGTCAAGAAGGTATGCATTCACTTTGAGAACTTCATCACTTTCCAAACGCAAAGGCTTGTTTTTTTCTGTCAAACTGAGAGTAAAAAAGATACGTAGTGAGTATGATTATGTGATGTCCTATGACAGTGGAGTCCGTCTGGTTAGATTGAGGGATGGCTCCGCCTTAATCTAATAGCTATAGGAAACACCTGTCATTGACTTCTCTGGACCCTTTAAAAACCCCATGGCTGGCATTTTGAAAGAGGCTGCTTCTGTGGACTGGACTTTTTTTTGTTTGTTTGTTTTGTTATATTTAATATTTTGTACATCCAACATTGCTACACTGCATTACATATTCATGCACACACATACATCTGAAACACCACTGATTCTTGACTGAACATTTACATATTTTTGCTTTAAGTTGTTTAAAACGATTTCCTTATGAGCCACGGGGTGTAACAGCTTTCATAAGACAGTCCACTAAATTAAGCAAGAGCTTAATTTACATTATTGGTAAAAACTCTCTTACACCCACTGCTTTAAGGCACTTTTCCACTACATTGCACAGTGCGGTTTTGGGGGTTTCCACCTCAGGGGCCTGTACCCTAAAGCTGAATTAGCTGGCTAGCCAGTTAAATTTGCACCAATCTTGGGTTTTTAGGTAACCAAAGTATTATGGAGCAATTGAATTGAGCTAAGCTTTCTTCATGGTATCTAAAACCCAGAATTGGTGCAAGCTAAATTGAAATTTAACTGGCTAGCTAGCTTGAAGCCATCTGGCTTCATGGTACAGGCCCCAGAGAGGTTCCAAGCGACAGTCACCAAAAAGTGACATATACATACTGCTGATCACTGGATTTGCGACAAGACACCAAACCCACTATATTTAAACCAGTAGCTGTGTCTCATTTCAGAGGTTACATCCTTCGAAGAACATATTCAAAGGGAATACGAGTCATCGAAGCACAAAAAAAACAAAAAACGGCTCAATTTGAAGGCTCCTTCAAAGGCATCCTTCGTTTCCAGGATAGTGATGGATACAAACGGTGGATACTCCACAGCCTCAAACATCCCAAGATTCATTGCATTCGGATAACAACTGGATGTTTTTAAAATGCATAAATTAGGTTTCAGTTCACTGTGTAACTATAGTGATAATTCCACCCATTTCAAGTGGTACTAAACTGTAGTGGAAATGCAAAACGAGCCGAGCAAAACTAAACCAAAGCAAGCCAAGCTGAGCCGTGCTGAACTGTACCGTAGTGTACTGTACTGCGCTGTGGAAATCTGCTTTAATTCCCCTGCAATCATTTGTCATTTTCATCAAGGTTATTACATTTTTGATGCTATTTTTAAATTTGCTTTACATTTCAATTTAGTTTTCTCTAATAATGCTTTTGTTAGTTTTGGTTTAGTTTTTACTCTGTGAACACGTTTCTATTTATTAGTTTTAGTAATTCTAGGTAACAGAACACGTCCATTGTCGACCGAAAGCAAAAACAAGTTTAATGTTTACACAGCTTACATTAAGTCTTGTGCAAACCTCTTAGTGATAAAAATAAAATAATTGTTTGGACAAACAATGAACCCAGAACCATACAAAATGCAACAAATAAACGTTGCAGTTGCAAAATGTATTATACACATAGATACCTTTTCACATAGATTACCTTTTTGAAAGGAATATTATAATTACAGGTTTATTTCGTACTTCATTCATTCATTTTCCTTCAGCCAAGTTCCTTATTTATTAGGGGTCGCCACAACTGAATGAACTACCAACTATTCCGGCATATGTTAAACGCAGCGGATGCACTTCCAGCTGCAACCCAATACTGAGAAACACCAATACAATCTCACATTCACACACACTCGTACACTACGGCCAATTTAGTTCATCCAATTCACCCATAGCGCACGTCTTTGGACTGTGGGGGAAACCGGAGCACCCGGAAACCCACGCGAACACGAGGAGAACATGCAAACTCCACACAGAAATGCCAACTGGTCCAGCCAGGACTCAAACCAGTGACCTTCTTGCTGTGAAGTGACGGTGCTAACCACTGACCCATCGTGCTTGCAAGCTTTTCAATTATTGTGAATTTTATTTCAATTAGCTTTTCAGTGATCATTGTTAGTTTAGTTTTAGTTTTTTATTTATTGTGAATTTTATTTTTAGTTCATTTTTCAGGGACTGTTGTTAGTTTAGATCCATTTCAGTTTTTCATTTATTGAGAATTTACTTGATTTCAGTTAATGAAAACCTTTTATGACCAATAGTTTTAGTCTTAGTTTTCGTTTACCAAAAACAAACAAACAAACTTGATTTTCATTTCAGTGGTCTTTAAATGCTTTTCAAAACGGTTTCAGAATTGTGCGTCTAATTTGCATAAAATGTTTGCTTTGCTCCTTGTCTTCAGAAAACAGTGTTGCCTATATAACGTCACATTTACCATACATGCTCATTACGAGAGACACAAAGTCATAAGGAGTGATGTAATGAGCACCTACCATTAAGACACCGAGAGACCACCAGTCAGCACTCTGTGTGTGACCTCTCCTGTTGACCACCTCAGGGGCCATATATTCCACAGTGCCACAGAAAGAGTACGCTTTTTTGTCCTGATCTACGGATTCTTTACTGAGCCCAAAGTCTGGAAAAGGCACATCATCACAGTTGTCATAATTGCAACATGCCGCCAAAGCAGGGGTGTCAAACTTTGCTCCCGGAAAGCTAATATCCTGCAGAGGATTATATTAACCCTTGTGTACTGTTCAAATTGGCTACCCTTTCATTATGTTTGGGGCTTTTTTTGGCCCCATTGACTTCCATTATAATGATTGATTGCAAAGACATGATAGCATATAATCATGCATACTTAATCATTGGTGGTTTTCCTTTGTTGGGAAGAGGTAAAATGTGTCATTTTTACTGTTGATCATCAGTTGGCAGGATTAACCCTTTAGATAGGTCTCGGCAAAAAAAGTTTCTGCTTTTATATGAAGTTCTATGGAGTAAAACAGCAGATTATTGTGTGTGCATAAATATACTTACTATGTTTACCATGTTTTGAGAGCTGAGCTGCTTATTTTGATTTTCTCGGACGTATTAAGATAAGTGTGCAAAGGTCTCACACACACTATACTCCATTTCAAGAGTTCACACTTAGCTAATGATTGATAATAAAGCGTATTTGGCATGCTGTCCCGGGAGAGAGCCCTGAGCTCAGAATATCCTCGAGCCCGGGGCTCCTTCCCGTTTGAAGGGCGAGAGGGGAGTTTGAGCTCAGGTAGGTCTCGAGAACTCCACTGCTGTGAACATGCTTAAGATATATCTTAAGATGTTATTTTTGAGAAGTTTAGAATTTACTTATGGTGAATGTCTTTGGATGGTGGGAGGAAACCGGGAAGCCCGGAGAAAACCCACGCGAGCACGGGGAGAACATGCAAACTCCGCATAGAAACGCAGACCGGCCCGGTGAGGGGCAAAACCGGTGGTGTTCTTGCTGTGAGGCAACAGTGCTAACCACTGGGCCGCCGTGCCACCCAGTCAGAAGAAAGGAAGGAGTAGGGGTGGAAGGGTGGATTCTTCAAGACGAAGATGACTGGAGTGAAAAACTCTGGTTATTTGTAGTATGTCAGTATTCGTCTGATTGGTGCAATAAACGGAGCTGATGCAGTGCCAGCCGTGTTCAATCCTAAGCATGTGATCCTCTCGAAATTAGTTTATAAAAAAACCACACATAGAAGGCAGAAACTAAGCTTATTTTGCACTGCAACTGATGATCAACAGTAAAATATTTTAATTTGACCTTAAAATTAATTTGGCCAAAATAAGACTCAAAAATCACCCCAGACCCAATGAAAACAGCCCCAACAGCACACAAAGGTTCAAACAAGAGTAGCAGACGTCTGAAGCTTTCCAGTAGCAGAGTTTGACGAAAAAACCCAGTCTGACCATGTCACAAGCACACCATATAGATGACTCATTTTAGAAAACACTGTTGAAACGCTAATAGTAGATGTTAAGTATCACAAATTTGCCTCCATATCTACATGCACATGTTCAACAGGCAGGGAAGTGATGTAAGACAACGGTACGTACCTGTTAACTTGATATGTCCAGCTTCATCAAGCAAAATGCTGAAAATTAAGACCACATTTCTCCAATACAGATACAACAATACATGAACTAAACAAGTCAACAAACAAACAAAACAAAAAAAAAAATCAGACGGAGATTTCAAAGACCTCTCCGTTATAATCTTGCAAATGGGTTCTGAGAGATACAGCCATCCTTATTTAATGAAAGATCAAAAAAGAGAGGACAGGTGAAAAGGCAGAAGGAGAGAAAGTATGGTTTCTACTCTACACACAGAGAAAGAGAGAGAGAGCGAGAGAGCGAGAGAGAGAGCGAGAGAGAGACAGCGAGAGAGAGAGAGAGAGAGAGAGAGAGAGAGAAAGAGGGGAAAAAAATAGCAGAGAGGTGAAGGGGGATACTTTACTTTTCAGGCTTCAGGTCTCTGTAAACAATGCCTAGGTTGTGTAGATGATCCAATGCAAGGGCCAGCTCTGCAAGGTAGAATTTCACATCCTCCTCTGTAAACATAACCTAGTAAGAACTGGACAAATTTACTCTCTCATCAAAGACCACGCACACACACACAGAGCAATATAAACAACACCATTTTACAACAAAGAAAAAAAGATGGATACAATCATTTCAAATCAATAACAGGAGGGTCAACAATTCATAGAACTGCGCTACTGTATTATTAACAAATTATATTATTATTTATATATACAACATACGTACTGGCAAATGCGAATAAAAAACACAAAGTTAGACAGTATGTTTGTATTCATTTACATAAAGCAGAATGAATCCAAGCTAAACCTTGCAATCTGATTCACTTATTCGTTTGTGTGTGCATTAGCTGCATTCTAAGAACATATTGTAACATTTTACAATATGGTTCAATTAATTTTAGCTAATACAATTAGTAATGGGAACAAACAATGAACAACACATTTATAACAGGATTTATTGGCTCATCTTTGTTAATGTTAATAGAAAAATAAAGTAGTGTCTAATGTTTATGACCAATAACACATTTAGTAAATGTTGAAGCATGATTAGTAAATGCTGTTCATTGTTAGTTCATGTTAGTAAATATGTTAACTAAGAACTAATCAAACCTTGTCAAAGTGTGACCAAAAAACTTGTATTCTCATCTAATGATTCTACATTCAGAATCTGCGAATCCACTATTTCAGATTTTCTTGATGATGTTTGAGGTGTTTACAAAGGAGGTTATTTGCACAACAAGGTTGTTTGCACATTTCTACACAGATATTGGGTATACATATATCAAGATGCTTTATTAACTATGCTTCGCTTCCTAATATACAGCGTGGAAAATAAGTATTAAACGTCATGTTTTTTCCTGGGAATAATATTTCTAAAGGAGCTGTTGACATGGAATTGAACCCGATTTTGGTAAAAACCCCAAAAAATACAAAGATGAAAATAAAACAAAAAAATCTGAAAAATGAGTTATATGTAACAACAATGGAATGACGCAAGGAGAAAGTACTGAACTACTGAAACGTATTTAATACTTTATATTAAAGGCTTTTTTGGTGATAGCAGCTTAATGACACCTCTCATATGGAGAATGAAGTCACATGAATTGCTCAGGTGTGAGTTTTTCACAGACTTCAACAGAGTGTAAAAATCTTGATGGTTCTGTGGGTCTCGTCTATCAAATCTGATCTTTAATTTGCATTTTATATTGGATTCAAGTCAGGTGATTGGCTGGGCCATTCTACAGCTTGATTTTCTTTCTCTGAAAGCATTTGTGAGTTTCCTTGGCTGTGTTTTAGATCATCGTCTTGCTGAAAATGTCCACCCTGGATTCATCTTCATCATCTTGCTAATGTAGATGTTGGACTGAAGCAGCTGATATTAACTTACAATGACGAAGGGCAGAGGGTTGCTGAAGAACTACTGAGAGATTTCAGCTGCTGTCTGGGCTTTCATTGCCTTTCTACACCTCCCTTTCTTCATGTGTTTAATACTTTTTCCTTGTGTCATTTTATTACACAAAAAAGCAAAAAAAAAATTAATAAATACAGAAAAGAAAATATATACAAAGGCCTGACAACGTTCATAGACTAAGGGCCAAATTTACAGTGCAAATTAGCATGAGAATGCAATTTCAAAACAGCGCAGATGAATGAGGAGATTTCTGCAGGTGATTTACAGACAATGCGCAATTTAAAGAATTCATAAGTAAATCTCATTTACATATTGCCCAATGTATTATACCAAGCACAGTGCAAATTAGTGTAGTGGCAAATAGGGCTAAGAAAGAGCTAAACAAATATGCGGTGGTGCTAAGAAAATAATCTATACTCATGATGTCAAAGATAGCATTCTTCATTTTAAAAATATATATTTTTAATATGGCATACCCATTGAACATCTAATCTATTTGTTCAAAGAATAGACATATTCAACATAACAGACAAGTTTAATACAAGTGACCACAAGACAAGGACAAAAAAATGCAAAGGGTGAAAGACGTTAGAACTGGACAGCACCCATGAGCTCAGCTATTTACACCTTTTTATGTTCATAAGCTACAACTAGAGCCAGACATAATCTGCGGACACTTTTTTGCTATTCCTGTGCAGAATTTTGTAAAAACAAATTAAATAAAATCTCCAGATTTTTGTGGAATGATTTTTTTAGAGTATAGCAACTAGAAACCTAACCTTTTTTTTTTTTTTTTAAGTTTTAACTTTGAGGTTTTCAATGCAAATACAATTGGAACCACTTATTTGGTAAACAAAGCAATTCTCTCATATAATAGATCTACTAAAAGATGGAACATTTTACTTTACAAACTGTATTGTAAATAAATAATATAAACATTTGCATATTGTTCAATAATATTACTACCATTAATATAAAAACTGAATAAATATATATTTATTCACACTGACACAAGTAATAGACTGAATGACGGGTTAAAAAAAAAATCGGTGTATTCCTGTGCCCGCAGATTGCGTGAGGGCCTAAGCTTTAAGAAGGACATTTTGACAAATGCATGTGTCCATAGACTAAGGCACAGATTTACTTGCATCTGATCAGCATGAGGAAAACTGATTGGATGCTGTCTGAGGGATCTAGAATCATGCGGATGAGAGAGCTCTTCTGCCATGATTCCACCAATCCCAGCTTCTCATACTGCAAGTTAATCGATAGCGAATTGTAATTGGGTTTTAAATCTGTTCTACAACGAGCTTGGTTACCTTTGATCAGGCTGTTCTCACAAAACACTAAAAATAGAGCTGAAATACAGGACTGTCCTGGAAAAACACTTACCCTGTTATAGCGCAGTCATTGTTCGTAACACAGTTATGTGCTTCTGCACTATTTCATCAGTGACTTTATGACCATGAATAACGCAGGTGAAAATGCAGACTGTGAAATTCCAGCTAAAGAAGCCACATTATGTTTAAAAGGAAAAATAAAAAAAGAAGTTTGGATGAACCTGGCATTTTGTGACACTTCTTAGTTCTGGGTTCCAAGTTGTCTTTTAATTACAAAGCTTATTAAAAATAAAATGACTTGTCAAATAATATGTGCGGATGATGTTTTTTCCTTTGGGATTAAAAATAAATTATATGTGTGGAAAAAAAAATACTTGACTTTCTACCACAAGTTCTCTCTCTTCTATTAAGTGTAAAATGGTTACAAGGAAATTAATAGTACATGATTTATTCTGCATTAAATAAATACTAGAAATTTGATGTGTGCAAACGTTAGCAAGACATGTTACGGGGCCAATTTAAATCCTCTTCTCCCATAAAATCTGCGCCTGAAAGGGAAACTCCTACAAATGCATATTGAATTAAAGCTGCAAGCAGCGATGAAAGGGACCTCGCACCCGGGCTCACCGCCGCCCGGTGACCTCAGGATGACAGAGAACAGCGGATAATAATAATTTAAGTCGATATATATTAAAATACCTGAGAAAATCACAGACTTATGCCAAACTTCCTTCTGTCAGCAGGTGGCGCTACGACTGAGACTCAATATTGGCATGTAGATGTGTTAAGGAGAGAAATCTCATCGAACCTGTGCATTTTCAGGCAGATCAAATATTGTTTGGTTGAGTTATAAGTGCTTCCTCCTCCATGGCGAAGCATTGCACTTTCTCAGTCCGCCACGGACACGCCCCTCGCCGAAAACTCTAGATCTTCACAATTTAACATCACAAAGGCCTTTGGACTAAACTAACAGAACATGGATTCGGTGTGATAAAATTTGTAGGAGGAGTTTGTTACACTGTAAAACATGTCACTTCCTGTTGCCAGCAGGTGGCGCTATATCGGTATCTGGTTATTGGCATGTAAACATGTTCAGGTCAGGACTGTTATCAAACATATGGATTGTGAATCAGATCAGACAATGTATGCCTGAGTTATAACAACTTCCTGTTTCGTGGCGAAGCGTCAAAGTTTGAGAGGCCGCCACGGACACGCCCTTCGACGAAAACTCTAGATCTTCGCAATTTAACGTCGCCAAGGCCTTTAGTTCACAATACCCAATTCTGGTGTTGATCTGATGAATTCCCTAGGAGGAGGAGTTCAAATACCATGCCTGGAAATGGCAAAAACTGCACTTTTTCGCCAGAGGAAGTTAAAAATATTTGACTTCCTGTTGGGTTTGAGATTTCGCTCCAAGAGACTTTTTTGTAAGTTTTGGCATGTTTGATGTGTGTGCCAATTTTCGTACGTGTGCGTGAAACGTAGCTCGGGGGCTAGTCCGTCAAATGTGTATAGGTGGCACTGTCGAGTCATTTTGACACACCCACTTCTGAAACCTATAATGAACGTAAATTTTCACCACTTCTGGGGCGTGTGCAAAGTTTGGTGAGTTTTCGAGCATGTTTAGACCCTCAAAATCGCGATTCATTCCGAAGAAGAAGAAGAAGAAGAAACAGCGGAATTCCAATAGGGCCTACGCACCGTTCCGGTGCTCGGTCCCTAATAAGGTCAGGTGCAAAATAATCTGTTAACACTACAACAATAGTTAGACAGTTTGCACTGACACAAGCTGTTCGTAAACATGGCGCACATGGCTATTTTTTTTTGCCATTGTTCAACTGGTAGAGACACTTAAGATATTCCTTAAAGCTGCACTCATGCATTAAATTAAGTTAAATCTGAATAGTCCTGCATTAAAGCATTAAGATGAGTGTTAGACAACCGCACAAGTATGAAATGTATTAGTTATTTCATTATAAAAACGTTTGCTTTTTGCTTTGTTTCTGGGGAAAGTGAATGGATTTATAATAATTCAGGAAAGTTTATAATTTACAGCTTTTTTATATCTGTAATGAACAAAAGAGAAACATTTGTCTGATATTTGGACCGTTTTTACAAACAGTTAACTGATAGTGGAAAATGGAAATACAAGTTTGTTGGTCTATTAATCTCAACAAAGACAAGCTGTAGAACACAAGATGCTTACCTCTTTGGATAAACGAGTAAATACATCCCCACCCCTGAGAAAATCCAAAATTAAATAGAGTTTCCCTTCTGTCTGAAAGGCTGTAAGTGAGAAACAAAAACAAATACAACACACTGAGAAAACACTCCCATTTACCCATAAATGTCAAAAATACAGTGGGGAAAATTTAATAAATAACTTTCCTGCCAGAAAAATGTCATGGTTTCAATGAAGGCACTTGATTTAAAAACACTCAGGGATTCTACATTCCGAATGGTATAGATTTTGTTTCTTCATTCTGAGACATGTTAGTTGCTAAAATAATCACTTAAAACTTACTTTCGGGTAGCTTTAGGTGACTTTTAAAAAAATGGAAAATGAATTTTAAATATTAAAAATGAATTTTAAATATTTTTTATTATAATTGGTTTGTTTTGTCCAGACTTTTACATAAATTTCTTTATTCACAATTAGGATGGGAGAAATAAAAGGGAATCATTGATGCATCACAATTCTCTCTCTATAGATTCTATATTTAAATTAGGTTGCGATGCTGTACTGCACTATAAATATTGTTTTGTTTTCAGAAATAATGTAAAAATAAAGTGAGTTTTTCCCTTAAACAAGCCAAATATGTGTGTATGTATACATGTGCATCTGTGTACGTATATCCATGTACATATATAAATATATATATATATATATATTGCCTGTGGCATCATATTCAAAAAGACTTGAGGCTGTAAATGCTGCCAAAGGTGCATCAACAAAGTATTGAGCAAAGGCTGTGAATACTTATGTACATGTGATTTTTCAGCTTTTTTATTTGTAATAAATTTGCAACAATTTCAAAAAATCTTTTCATTATGGGGTATTGTGTGTAGAATTCTGAGAAAAAAAATGAATTTAATCCATTTTGCAATAAGGCTGTAACATAAAAAATGTGGGAAAAGTGAAGCGCTATGAATACTTTCCGGATGCATTGTATGTATGTGTGTGTGTGTGTGTGTGTGTGTGTGTGTGTGTATATATATATATATATATAGAATTTTTATTTTTATACAACAGTTCTGTCTGGGTCTCGAATTTGATTGGCTTATAGCGATGAGATACTAAAGTAATATCAGCACTCGTATAGCCTCTTCACCCTTGTGTATTACTCTGCCCAAGCAGAAGACTAACAACTTACTATAGTTTGACAAATATTGCAGCTGTTGGACCACAGCTGCAATATTAGTGATTGCATTACACTTTTGAGGATTTTTAGGCGAGAATTGAGTTGTTTAGATTGCAACTGTGCAGTTAATTTATAAGGATAGTGCCTATTTTAAATATTTATAATTTCATCAGCCTGTCATACTGAGCAGAGTAAAGACGGTTGACGTTCCGCCACAAGATGGCGACAGAGGCTGCATAACAAGTACTTGGGGGAGGAAAAACTCTGAGTTTTCTTTTCGTATTTCAAACTACAGTTTATTAAATCATTATAGACAGGTGCTGTATTTATACCATAGTAATCTGGTAGTGTTTGCTTTGCTTTGGCTTTTTCAGGGTTAATTATTGAGACATCCTGATTGCAACAGAGAAATACTGGGAAATCTCTGTAGACTGATGGCATTTCATGCCGTTCAGCCTTATAATCTTAAAATGTGAGCAAAATCACCTGTTTTGTCATCATTTTAGATATTACGCTGTAGAATCATTGAAATACTACCTCTAAAGTGACTTTGTGGATTAGCAACGGTTTTTGCTGTAGATGTGAATGAACGGCGGAAGAAAGTAGTTCCTCGTACAAAAGTATTTTTGATTTTCTTTTTTATTTACACGATTATGCCAACGAACTGTTGTATAAACGCAATATCACACTCGTAGCAGTATGATATGGCTCTATATCATCACTGGTGGGACACTAAGGCACTCGGCCTGTGGCCTCGAGCCGACGCACGCCTCCCACCAGTGCTGATATTAAGCCATATCGCACTGCTACTCGTGTGATATTGTTCATATATAAGGATATATTATATCATATATTAATAATGTTTAAATTTTGGAATTCAAATTTAGAAATTGCTCTACTAATCAAAGCTAAACTTTTAAAAAAATAATAATAATAAAAAGGCTTTTCCTGGGTGTAAACCATTAAATCGTGTAAATAATTAACAGTTTCTCTAAAACATTTGATCTGAGTCTTACCATAGTGCAACTTCACAATGAAAGGATGATTGACCTCCACCAAAATATCTCTCTCCATTTTAGTGCGAACTCTGTCCCTCACTGCAACACAACACACATTGGTAAACAATAACACTGAAAGTGTGCTGACTAACTACTCACACTGATGAAGACACTCGCTGACCTTTTAAAGATGCCTTTTTGAGCACCTTCATTGCATAAAGCTGGCCGGCATCTGGACCCATCAACTTCCTCACCAAAAATACCTGAGGAAAGTTCAAATATTACATTCCTGTTTAAATACACACAAAAAAACTGATATACTATTTTCCTAACACCAGAATAAATGATAGTTATACTTTAATTAACAACATGTAGTTAAAACCTGAAGTTAATAATTGTCCAATTAATTACTCCGCTGGATAACACAACAAATAAAGTGGTCTGTTTTAGTGGCACTGTAATGTTTCTGAAGTAGTAAAGCAGTAAAAATAAATCTGTATGAACCTTTTAATGACAGGTCAAAGGCACAATAGTCACACATTTCTATAATGATGATGCAAAGTAGGTTGAAACGACACAGTTAAATTATGACTGATGGGATTACTGGCCTGCAGCAGTATGTGTATTTATTCCAAACCAAATATAGATACATGACTTTTGGTTCTAAACACATAATGACACAAAATAATAAAAGGCTCCACTTTTTTGGTGGGGAAGGCTCATTTTACAACTTCCCTAGAGTCAAACAGTTGAGCTATACCATTTTTAAATCCATTCAACTGATCTGTGTCTGGAGGGAGCATTTTAGCTTAGCTTAGCATAGATCATTAAATCGGATTAGACCATTAACATCTCGCTCAAAAATGTACAAAACACCAGAATGAGAGTATAGTTCCTAGGCATACCTATTAATAGTAACTTCTTATTTTCTGTCAGTCTTAGTACATGTAACTACAGAAGAGTCAAGGTTTAAATAGGAAAATTATTAAATATTATTTATTACACTTTTATACTATATTATTACTAATATATTATTACACTTTTTTTTTTGAGCGAGATGCTACTGCATGGGGTCTAAACATTCAGCTGGTGGTCAATATGCTGTATATTTATGCTATTAAATAAAATGTTAGACATTGTCGGAATCACTTTACAATCACTTGAAGGGGTGTTCATAAGACTGTCATAAAACTTTTATAATCATGACGTCATTAATATTTAATGAAATTTTTTGTGACAAATCCAATTTGTACCGCTGTAGTTGAGGTCAACAAAATATTAATGAAGCTGTAACAAAACTCATGAAACAATTACAATGGCCTCAGGGCAATCATGTTTATGACAGATTTATGACATGTTATGCTGTCTTGGTAATGTCAAATTGTCAAAGACAACTATGATGCACATGTGATGAATTTTGTTTATGTCAGGTTGTCATAATAAATACATCTCAAACAATGTCTACCTTTCATTTAAAATGTCATAAGCATGCTTACAATCTCATGATGTGTTATGTCATGATAATAAAGTTCCAATGACAGTATTATGAAATTAATTACGAATTCTGAATTTAATTACTAATAACCCACTATTTAATTGCATCCCAAAAAGGATATTTATGCACTATTCTAGGCACTCTGTATTAGGAGTAGTACAAGTATAGTATTAGTAGTGCATTCCCACTGACAATTCTGAAAAGAATAAATGAATCATGCACTTATTCAACTGTTAAAACTAAGTGTGGAGTGTTGAACACTTCACGCACTCAACGCTAGCAGTTTTGCTCACGTAGTGGAAAGGTAGGAGCTATTGGACTCTGAGGTTGGATTTCTTCCTTTATTTTGGATTGTGAACCCTTGGTATTTATATGTTAAACATTAGAAAATGGTTGGAATTACGTTTAGTAAAAAATATGTTAGTGTTCCATTTGGAATGACATTAAACTCTACATTAAACTGTATAAGTATACAGTTATACAAGTATACAGTATAACAACTGTAAAAGTGCATAGTGTGTGATCTGGAACGCAACTTTTCACTATTGTGTTATTCATTATTAAAGCTTGATGCCGCCTCAGAAGTTTGTCCAAAATCCCACACACTACCTGATAGAAAAGTGAGGCAACATGTCAACAGCCTAGGTTTTTTTTTAGATCACGCAGTCAAAGGTCTTGAGGATTACTAGACAGTTACAGACAGGCCTGTTTGATCAGGGTTTGAGTTAAACACTTCAGGACAGCAGATCTACTTGTCAGACAGTACAAACATGTCCACAGCTCTATAGCCATGACTCAGTGTGTTAATGTCAAACCGTATGACAGTTGTCAGTGCAACAGCCTAGTGGTTAGCACACCGACATATGGTGCAGTAGCACTTCAGGGCGTCCTGAGTTCAAATCCCGCTCGAGGACATTTACTGCTACAGCCTAAGGGTAAGTTTTTATTTCATATCGACTCGTGGTTGAATGGTTGGTAAATAAGAACCGTTGCTTTTGTTTTTCAATCAGATGAATCATAGTGAATTTGTATAAAAAAATGAAAATTAAAATTAAAATAATAATAATAATAATGTTGCAGCTGCTGTATTTACTATTTACTGCTGTATTTCTGCTTTTTTTGTTCTCAATGTAGTGCCAAAATCCTATCAAACCATAAATGTGTGTACCATCGCAGCCCTGCCATCAACACACATAAAGCAAAAAAAAAGAAAAGAAAAAAAGAATCAGAGACCTTCCCAAAGGAGCCTTGTCCCAAAACCTTGAGCAACTCAAACTGGCTGGGATCGGCCTTCTCACAGCCCTCCTTCACATGATGAGTGATGGGAATCTCTTTATAAGCTCCCTCATCCTGCACACACAAACACAGACATGTAATACTTACATTTGATGTTTTGTTAAATAATTAATGTACATTATTAATTGTGGACACTTTTTTTTATTAAGATTTAACTTGAGGCAGTAAAATCCCAGACGAAAAGCACAGAACCAGGTTGAAGTGAAGACAACTTGTAGACGTCACACATCAGATGGCCACATGCCATCAGTTCAAGACATTAGCCCAAATAGTTAATCAGCAAGGACTCAAAAGTTCACTTGAATAATTAAAGTAGCGTCAAACATTCTTTGTTGTGTTTGAAAAAAACAGATGGAAACAGAAATAAAAGGTCTAGCTATATATATATATATATTTATATTTATATTATGCAGTGGGGGAAATAGGTATTGAACAAGTCATTGTTCAACATTTTTCTCAGAAAACATATTTCTAAAGATGCTGCTGACTTGAACAACCAAAGAAATCCATATATGCAAAGAAAACAAATCTAATTAGTTTAAAAATTAAGTAATGTGTAATAAAATGAAATGACAAAGGGAAAAGTGTTGAACGCATGAAGAAAGGGAGGTGTAGAAAGGCAGTGAAAGCCCAGACAGCAGCTGAAATCTCTCAGTAGTTCTTCAGCAACCCTCTGCCCTTCCTCAGTGTAAATTAATATCAGCTGCTTCAGTCCAACATCTACATTAGCAGGATGATGAAGATGAAACCAGGGTGGACATTTCAGCAAGACAATGATCCAAAACACAGCCAAGGAAACTCTCAAATGCTTTCAGAGAAATAAAATCAAGCTGTAGAATGGCCCAATCATCTGACTTAAATCCAATATAAAATACAAAATAAAGATCAGATTTGAAAGACGAGACCCACAGAAGAAGATTTTTACACTCTGTTGAAGTCTGTGAAAAACCCACACCTGAGCAACACATGTGACTTCATTCTCCATATGAGAGTCTTTAAGCTGCCATCACTAAAAAAGCAAATTAAACACATTTCAGTAGTTCAGTACTTTCTCCTTGTGTCATTTCATTGTTATTACACATATCTAATTTTTCAGATTTGTTTTTTGTATTGTTATATTTTTATCTTTGTATTGTTTGAGTTTTTACCAAAATCTGGTTCAATTCCATGTCAACACCTTCTTTAGAAATATTACTCCCAGGAAAACACATGTGTTCAACACTTTTCCCCCAATGTAAGTAAACTGTCATATAGTGTCACAAAAGTAAACGGTCACTAGTCAAAGTTATTCTAGCACTGAATTAATAAAGTGATTTAAAAAATAATAAAATTTATTCTATACTCTCTACCTTAGATCAACATCTGTGATGCAAACCACCTGATTCAGAAACTAGGGGGTCACACACAAAACAAGAAGTGATGTGGCATGTTGTGACATGCAGCGCCACGTCTTTAAAATTGAAACTCACCAGCAACACCTCCAAGCATCTATCCACAGATTCTAACTACAATTCAGACTGTTTTTAACTGAATGCAACATGTCCAGGGCCAATACAAAATACTACAAGGTTAAAATAAGGAAAAAATACTAGAAGGTAATTTCAGTAAATTTTCCAAATGGATAAACAGCACTCGTTAATAGTTAGTATGCTTTCACTTTCGTATTCGACATGAAACGCACATTTACCGGTAGGAATGACATCACACTCATAATTCTCTCTTCATGTAGCCCTATATATATGGCTATTATATCACCATCATACACTGTGATATAACCTTGTTTCGTTAGTTCGTTGGATCATATTGCTTTCTCACTACAACCGAACCTCTCAAGAGTTTCTTTAAACCGAGCCGTGACCCCATTGTTCAGGCAATCTCGGACCGATTGTTTTGCCGTGGAGCCTTAAAAGGGACAGAATATATTATTATACCCAGTAATATCCATAACTATGCAGGTAAGTCAAGTTAACAAAGTAATATAACATCTAGGACTGCACAATCTATCGCAAAATTTTCATTATCGCAATAATAGTATATGAAATATAGGTACTGCAGACATTACATTTATTGTATGCATTGTTTGTTTTTCTGAATTTGACCAATTGGACCACCTCCCCAGTAGTTGCTGTTCTGCTATTGGCTGGATCGCTTCAAAGGGGAGCCTAGAGCTGAAAATAAACACTAATGGCGGGAGTCGAGACAAGAGAGGAAAATGACAACAGCCAACCACAATTTTTCTAGGTAAGGGGAATGTTATATCGTAAGAAATATTGTTATCGCAATACTCAATAACAATATCGCATATCCTTCTAGTATTGTGCAGCCCTAATTAAAACTTTTGTTGACTTAGCAACCAGTTAACTTACAATTGATGCTATAAAAATGCCAAACATTGACAACATAATATAACATCAGTAAACGGATTATAAAGTTTGCAGCACTTGAAATGTAGATATCTCCTGCTAATCTCCTATATATCAACAAGATTGTCAGAAACATTGTGGTTATGTGCTTTTTCATTAATATTGCTGAATTTGTTGCTTGTGTTTTTCAGTTTCAGACAAGGATGGGTCAGGACCCGACTGTGCTCAGCTGTTGTCCACTCATGAATCTGAAGGTTTTTTGTTGGGTTTTTTCGCATAGTTTTTTTATTTTACTTAAAAAACTAAAGGTAGTTTAGTACACTATAATTTGACTATAAATTAAGCCTTACACTACTGATGATGTGGCAGCTGCCTCCGAACATCTGCAATGTTTAAAAGGATGTTTTTTTACAGCTGTTTCTTAAAGGGAAATTTCACCCCAAAAAATGAACATTTCCTCTCCATTTACTTAGTCTGAGGTGGTTCTAAACTTTTACTTTCTTTCTTATGTTGAACACGAGCAGATATTTTGAAAAATGTTGAAAAAAAAGAAGCCACTGACATTAATAGTACTAGGAACAAACAAACAAAAGATACTATGAAAGTCAATGGCTGCTGATTGTTTCCAACTTTCTTTAAAATCTTCTTTTATGTTCAACAGAAGAAAGAAACGGAAACTGGTTTGGAACAAGTGGAGGGAAATTAAATTAACATATTAATTTTTAGTGAACTATATCTTTAAGAGATTTCCATACATATGATCCGTAGCCTTATACAGACTAATAATCAGCTCTGTATCAGCCTGGTCCTTCAAAAACCCACATCAATAATATAACAAACAATACTCTTAAGACATAGAGTTCACTGGATGAGTAGCAGTATT
The DNA here is from genome assembly GCA_903798125.1 of Danio choprae. NCBI lineage: Eukaryota > Metazoa > Chordata > Actinopteri > Cypriniformes > Danionidae > Danio > Danio choprae. Next base: position 3,685,206 of record CAIGQW010054354.1, read on the forward strand.
TTACACAATTACTCACACAGTGTGTGTAGGACTCCTCCTCCATTGGCTCATCCATGATCTGATGCCCATTAACCTGAGGGAAAAAATAATAACATTAAGATTTTTAATGTTCAGCTACTTCAAAATTTTTCCAATTAATCTCTCAAAAATCAAATATGCAAACCAGTGCTGATATTATTGCTGTCCTGCTTACCAGCCAAAAATAAAAAAAATCTTTCATAAAAATTGCCTGATGCCAAAATTGAATAAATGTTATATTGGCAGATTTATTAGCCCTGGCAATATAAAAGTCAGCCAGCACCAACACTAACAATATAGTTATTTTGATGGTAAATAAGCTTTATTCAATAACAAATATTCTTATAGATTTGACAATTTATGCATGTTGAATTCATGTAATTTAAATATGTATAGTTAGATACCGTACCAGTATGTTAATTGTGTATAGGTTTAAAATAGCTCTTATGCCCAGTGTTGTGTTCATATTTATGATTATGAGTAGCACCGTGGTCCTGCGAAACAGGACTTTTCGTTTCATTTTATGTCTACACAAGTAGTGGAATGACAATAAAGCTCGACTTGACAATATCCAATAACACAAACACAAACAAACACACACACAACAATACAAAAAGAAATACAGCGCGGAAAATACGTATTGAACACATCATGTTTTTTCCTGGGAATAACATTTTCTAAAGGAGTTGTTGACATGGAATTTAACCTGATTTTGGTAAAAACCCAAACAATACAAACATAAAAATAAAACAAAACAAAAAAAATTGTTACGTGTAATAACAATGAAATGACACAGAGAAAGTACTGAACTACTGAAAGTATTTAATACTTTATATTAAAGGCTTTTTGGTGATGGCAGCTTAAAGACGCCTCTCATATGGAGAATGAAGTCACATGAATTGCTCAGGTGTGAGTTTTTTCATAGACTTCAACAGAGTGTAAAAATCTTCTTCTGTGGGTCTCGTCTATCAAATCTGATCTTTAATTTGTATTTTATATTGGATTCAAATCAAGTGATTGGCTGGGCCATTCCACAGCTTGATTTTTTTTCTGAAAGCATTTGAGAGTTTCCTTGGCTGTGTTTTGGATCATTATCTTGCTGAAATGTCCACCCTGGATTCATCTTCATCATCTTGGTACTGTAGATGTTGGACTGAAGCAGCTAATAATAATTTACACTGAGGAAGGGCAGAGGGTTGCTGAAGAACTACTGAGAGATTTCAGCTGCTGTCTGGGCTTTCATTGGCTTTCTACAACTCCTTTTCTTCATGTGTTCAATACTTTTTCCCCTGCGTCAATTAATTTTATTACGCATAACTTCATTTTTAAAGGGGTAGTCCACAGTGTATTTATAAGGCTTGGTTGTGTTTTTAAGATGCAAAGCAATGTGTGCTTATGCTTCACTTGTAGAAAATCACATTATTTTTTCATATATCTTACTTTGATTATATACAGCTACTCAGCTGTATATAAAAATATCTATACTATAAAAATTTAATTTTTAATAGGTTTGGTGTAGATCACTTACTCGGTTCATAAATTAATCAGCTGCTTGAACAAATCAGCTGAATAAATACCTTAATAAATTCCAATTTATTTAGGAAACAACCGAGTCGACTCCTTCGACTGGTCTTATTAGTTTCATATGCAAAGTAACATTCCATTTCCTTTAAATAACATTATATTCCTATATTCAAAATATTTATATAAAGAGAATAACAGTTTTAAATTCACTGTAAATCCATCCTCATTAATTTTTTCCACAACTGTAGTGTTAAAACAGAACAATATACTTTTTAATATACTGATTTTAACAGCCTATGTGATCTTATTATCATCAATGGAATTGGTTAAATGAAAGAATCACATTTTGTGTCAAATTCTTCCTAAGCTAAAAGAAAAGGTTGGTTTTAAATATCAATTTAAGGTAGCAAATATTGCCCCTTAAAGAAATATGAGCCAAGTCTAAACCAGTTTGTCAGTGTTCGTCTATGTCATCATGTCATGTGCCATTGTTTTCGTCATGTGATCCCTTTGTTCTGTCTTTTCCCGCCATGTTCAGTGTTCATTAATCTCACCTGTGTCCATCCTTTGTGCCCTGTTAGTTTAATCATCCCTCCGTCTATTTATATCCTACCCTGTGTATCATTCGTGGTCTGGTATTGTATTGTCTTACGTGATGTCCTGTCTGCCCGTTTCCCGTGTCTGTCGTCAGTAAGTGTTTATATCAATAAATCCGTCCTTTTGTTAATCCCGTGTTCCTGCCTTGTTATGTCTTACAATGCGCGTGACACAGTTAAGGTACCAGTAAAAAAAATATTACTGTATTTTATCTTCAATCTTACACACCACTAAAACAACTAAATAAGCATAATTAATAAAACAACATCACTATTAATAATAATAATAATCATCATCATCATCATCAAATATCTAATAATACTGCTAATATAATAATACTAACAATAAATAAAACAATATTAATATTTAAATTAAGTCCAATAAATTGGCATCTATTCATGGCATCAATACACTACTAATCTCTGGTAACTTAGTGATTCTAATCCTCACTTTTAGGTCACTTTGGATTAAAGCGTCTGCTAAATGAATGAATGTAATGTAAATAATATAATTAAACATGCTAAGTTTTGATAAGCTGCTGAGTTCATGAATATTAAAATCACACAAATTCACGAGTCATGTTAGCTTGAACTCATTCACAGAATTCAAAATCTGTTAATAGGCAATCTCTAGTCAATACCAAATAATAACAGTTTATTACAAATTGGGCTGACCTTATTTTACCACTACAATATATTTAGCTGCAATTGATTTACGCACAAAGGGTTAATTAATATTCAATCATGTAATCCTACGGAAACTGGGAATTTGTTAGTAAAAAACTTTATTTAGTCAGTATCCTCCACTGCCATAATATTTACATATCTTCATGTGATTGAATAAATTTTTAAAAATGGGATTGATTTCTTTTTCAAAAATGATAATGGTTTAATGCAATTATTAAATAGCAAATGCCGTGACTGAAATAACATTGTGCATTGTGTTTCATAGCACTGCACTGTTCATTCATATGCATACAGCTGACTAATAGTGACTGAAGTGACTCAGTTTCTGATAAATCCTGCTCCACATCAACTCTGAAATCAATTTTACTGTGCAGCATTTATTAAAACCTGTCTAAGTTAATTTTTCATTAGAAATAGTAATAATAATAATAATAATAAAACAACAACAACAAGTCAAACTGACGTATAATAATGACAGGATTTTTCTTCCCCCAAAAAGAAAGTGAAAACATCAGAACTAATCAAAAATCATTATAATTGTCACCATAAGTATATCATAACCATGCTGAACAGTGCAATGTATCTGGCGTCCTTGGTTCAGCTCAATCATGGAAAAGCACTTATCACATCTATTACATCGTGGACCAGTAGTCTAAAACAGACTAAAATGTTTTACAGCTGACAGAGACAGATCTTGAATGAACAAACAAGGTGAAGCCCAGTGTCATGTAGCCTCATATGAACACAAAAAAGGTGAAATCTCATTCTCATCTTTGGATGCTAGATGCATCATCTAGATTTATAATCTATATTTTTAAATGCCAAACTATAAACTATTGCCTAGTTCGCTGTACACACTAATGTGCGTGACAGAAACACTTAAAGTACACAATATTAGTAGTCCAAATACAGGAAGTCTATTTAATATTTACTATAGTATAGATAATAGTATAAATACCAGGCAGTGAAAGCGAAACAGACATATTTACAGAGAGAATGGAAGAAACTCATAATATCTCGCATCTTTTGTATGTGTATCTGTATTGAGTACATATTTATGCTGATAGTGTAGTCGGCGTGTAACTAACAGACTCGAATTAAACAAAAGCAAATAAAAGTGGCGTAATATAGTTTACTTTGACATTCGGCGAGTGCGCGTGCGTGCGCTTTAGTCATGACTCATAAGGTGAATCCGATCAACAAGCGCAGGCTAATCGTCATCATAACAAAGTCATTTCGCTCGCAGGCTCGTGGTTTACACACAACACAAACACAGTGTCGCTTCTGGGAACGTAATTTGCATTCGTTTTGTGCAGGATTCATCAGTAGTAGCATCATTATCACAAGCTAACCGCTCGAGCTAACGGTGTCGTCACGCGAGTCTCCACACTGCGTGCGCGCACCCGCGCAACAGGGACACACTCGCTCATATCATCAAAAACCCACAAAACTGTAATTGATGACACCGATAATCAATACTAGTCAATTAATGTGGTCAAAACTGTGACATACCTCACTGCTTACGCTCTGCACCTCCATTTTGAGCGAGGACTCCTGCGCGGGGCCAAAAGATATCATATGGTGGAACTAGAGCTTTATTCCGCTAGGCATTTCTTCGTCGTGGTTGACATTAAATGCGCGTGAAAACTAAGTGACGCGGGCGGTTGGCCGGATCATAAGAATCGCACGGGTCGCTCCGCTCGCTTATTCCCACAAATATGGCCGTCTCTGTCCGCGCGAGCTGAAGACGGCAGCGCTTGCGTCATTGTGACGCAACTCAGCGGAGGATTTCCCCACCGAAGGGAGCACAAACCCATTTAACAGCATCCCGATGCTCAACAGCCCTGCACTTGGAAGTGAACGTGTTAAGTGTGTGATAGTGCGCAGAAATATGAATGAAGCAAATGTACATTTAATGCACGGTAACCAGTGTTGGGGGTAACGCATTACAAGTAACGCGAGTTACGTAATAATATTACATTTCTAAGTAACGAGTAAAGTACTATAAAAATAAGTAATAACAGTTACTTTTTATTTTAATTAATTCGATCTTAAAAACATTTCTGAATTTAAATGAACGTAGTCACGTTGAATCATACACTCAATGAGAGAATGCCTTCATTATTGTGAACACATCGAAGAAAAGGAAAAGGCGATTGTCTCAAGGGACATTTTACGTAACTAATAAGACAAAAAGTACAAAAGCAGCAAACACATTGCTTAATACTGCATGTATAGCTCTGGGGTCAGGACGGTTTAGAAGATAACATTATTAATTATATTATTAATTATAATTTTTAAATGTATTTTTTTAAAGGTAAATGAAGGTTATAGTGTGCGTTGTTAATTACAGTGCTCCTCTATTTAAATAAGAAAAATCTGCAATTTCTTAAAGAGATCAAGTCTCACCAACGGTAAGGAAAAGTAACTGAAAAGTAACGCAACGCATTACTTACCATAAAAAGTAACTAAGTAACGCAACTAGTTACTTTTTGGGGGACTAACTCAATATTGTAATGCATTACTTTCAAAAGTACCTTTCCCCAATACTGATGGTGACACAAAAATGTGTCTATCTTTTATAGACCTACTCGAAATTCTGCGAGCAGGAGGAAATATTCTTTTCATCATGTCATTCAGTCACAGGCTCCTGTCATCACTTTTTTTTGCTACATTAATTTCTCATTTTTAGAAAGTGTTTGCACTGTTTGCTGTTTTGATACACAAATAAAAAATGTGTAAACATTTTTTGTAACAAAACCTTTAACAATGTTTCCATTATGTTTTAAACTTTTTTATTTATTTATGTGAGTTTAACACTTTATATATATCTGAATTGGTGCCGTGATAAATTGTTGTGGTATCCAAACATGCTATTTTGCTGACGTCATTAATGTTTGTTTAAACATAATTTCAACCGATATTTGGATTCCTGATCACCTTTTTTATATGCTAATATTGGTCAGATGAAAGGTTTTACAATGGTGTCATTATGGTAATGTATACACTCATTTGTGCCACTTCACTTGCATTGTGCAAATACAGTAAATATGTGTATTTTACAGGATTTTTTTTAAATGCAGTTTTTGATTCCACCTTTGCAGTGTAAAGACTTTTGATTAATAAAAGTCTATATTCTGCAATATATACATATATCATTCATTCATTCATTTTCATTTCGGCTTAGTCCCTTTTTTAATCTGGGGTCGCCACAGCGGAATGAACTGCCAACTTATCCAGCATATGTTTTACGCAGCGGATGCCCTTCCAGCTGCAACCCATCACTGGGAAACATCCAAACATTCTCATTCACACACTTACACTATGGACAATTTAGCCTTCCCAATTCACCTATAGCGCATGTCTTTGGACTTGTGGGGGAAACCTGAGCACCCGGAGGAAACCCACGCAAACACGGGAGAACATGCAAACTCCACACAGAAATGCCAAATGACCCAGCCGAGGCTCGAACCAGCGATCTTCTTGCTGTGA